>CABHPQ010134506.1:0-24320 GCA_902168405.1 Peromyscus aztecus
TATCAGAATAAGAAAACAAATTGATATTAGTTCATGTGAGGAGAATTAAACAAAAAATGGGAGGGAGTTGCAACAGAGATTGGCCAGGAACTGAATAAAAGAGATGAAGAAAAAAAATTTTTTTTTTCTGAATGTCTGATTCTGGCTTAGGGACGTAGCCAGATGGTGAAGCCATTCATAGAATTAGAAAATAGAATAGTGCTCTCAAGGGAGAGGTCAAAGAACTCTTTCTGAATCACCTTCCTTTTGAGACTTCTTCACTGAACTTCATCATTAGGGCAAGCTCTAATGGAATAACTAGACAAACATACAAATCCATAAAAAAAGCTGGGGTTTCTCTAGAGAGTCCATATACATACTCAGACGTTTTAAAGGCAGTTTATATCTGTTTTTGGAAGATATGTGAGATGCTTTAAAAAATGCACAAGAGCTACATTTAATATTCTTGAGTAATAGCTATGTTTTTACCACCCATGGCATTTTCTTCATTTATTTAAGCATATGTAGAAAGCACACTAGCTCTGAAGAGTCATTCAGACATATGAGTGGCAAATGACAGGTAATGAAAAGTCATTCTAATGCATTGCAGATTTTATGGATGGCTTGAATGAATCAAATTTTAGCTCTAAAGCAAAAAATTACCATACTTTGGAGCTAGGAAAGTTCATCATTTTCATTCACTTTTTTCTGTTTCCTGATATAGTCTTACGAACTGCTCGCTTCTTTTATGAACTCTGCTGATGGTGCATGAAGTTCATAATTTACTTACTGACTTGTAGTGTTCCTTACTGCCAAATCATAAGTTCAGCATGCAAATAAGGTCTATAAATTATACAAAATTAGTTTTTGCATTAAGGGCTACTACTAGCAAGTTCAAGTCAGCATTAGCAAATAGTTTTAGTATTCATTAGAAACTATGTGTTCATCTGTACTGTACTGAGTGAAGGAACTTGTAATTTAAGATACAGTGTAATGTGACTTTCCTTCTATTCTTGGTGATGATGGAGATAAATTAGACACTTCTGTTTGTGAACCTTCAGTACAGTGAACCACTACATGTACAAATACAAGAACTGGAAGTTATTCTGTGACCAGATGCAATAACAGTTACAACAAACATTTCTTGGGATTTTTTAAATGTGAAAGTTGTTGTTTTTTTATTAAAAATAAATTCTCTCATACAATCCATCCCAACCAGTTTTCCCTCTCTCTACTCCTTCCAGTTTCCCCATACCTCCCCTCCTCCCCAGACCCACTTCCCCTTCGTTTCCTCTTCAGAAAACAGCAGGCCTCCAAGAGATGACAGCCAAACAGGACAAAAGAAGATACAACAAGACAAGGCAAAAACCCTCATATCGAGGCTGGACAGGGCAACCCAACAGGAGAGAGAGAGTCTCAAGAGCAGGCTAAAGAGTAAGAGATACACCCACACCTACTGTTAGGAATCCCACAATAACACTGAGCTGTAATATATACACAAGAGTATGTGGTTCAGAACCATGCAGGCCCATGCTTGCTTCTTCAGCCTCTGTGAGCCCATGTGAGGCCCACTTAATTGATTCCATGAGCCGTATTCTCCAGGGGTCCTCCACCCCCTCCGACTGCCACAATCTTTCCTCCCCCTCTTCCCTCAGGGTCCCCTGATCTCCGAGCGGAGGGACCTGATGCAGACCTCCAATTTTTTCACAGTGTGTTTACAGCCAGGTGGAACTTTGGCACAAACAGGCCTAAGAAGGGCTTCAAATAATTATCTGGCAAATCTTCCCAAAAGAGTACTGTGAGAAGGCACATAGCAGCATCTATATACTTGAAGATCTGCTGCAGACTTGCAGACTGAGTATGAATATTTGTGGTAGTTAAGTTGGCATGTTGATGTGAATGAACTAAGGGACACTTAAAAATGTACAAGTTTTGTGTTTCTATGAGGTCTTGACCATGGAGAATTAACTGAGGGAGGAAGATAGGCTCTGGAAGTGGGTGGTACCATCACTTGTGCTAGGATTCCACACTGAATATAATGAGAAAAAAAATAAAGTTAGAATGCATGTTCCCCTTTCTCTGCTTTCTGATGCCCTAAGATCTGAGCAATTATTATCTTCCCCCACCACAAGAGCTGGTCCCCACTAGAACAACACTATTCCCTGAATCATGTACTAAAATCTGTCCTACGTTAAGTTGTTTTGCTAGGCATGTAGTTATAGCAATGAGAAAAGTAAATACTACAGTATTGTTGCCAGTGAAGTTGACTGTACCTGGAACTGGCTAACCTGAATCAATCAGCAGGTGATAGAGTTGTACATAATTGCGCATAGTGGTTTCATTTTTAAATATGTGTGTGTGTGGTGTGCAAGTGCATGTGCATACTTCTATATGAATGCATGCAGATGTCAGAGGAGGATATTGGATGCCATTTCTATCATTCTCTACCATATTCCCTTGAGATGAGCTCTTTTCAGCTCTGCTGACTGACAACACCTCGCTGGGGTCCACTTTTCTTTGATTCATGGTACTGGAGTTACAGACATATATAGTTGAGCACTGATTTTATATAGGTCCTGGGAGCCCAAATTTAGGTTTTTATACTTGAACACCAAATATTACCCCTGAGCTGTCTCTCCTTCCATTTTTATGTTTTGTAATACTACTTTTACTTAATGAACCTTGCTTCAAAGTGCATTCTCTTCCATTTAAAATATAAACAGGATTTCTTTAAAGAAATATCACATTTCTGAAGATAAGAAATTAGTTCTATGCTGTGGGATGTTCTGTATGGCAAATGTGTTGCTAATAAAACACTGATTGGCCAGTGGCTAGGCAGGAAGTATAGGCGGGACTAACAGAGAGAATAAAAAGAACAGGAAGGCAGAAGGAGTCACTGTCTGCCAGCCACCGCCAGGACAAGCAGCATGTAAAGATGCCGGTAAGCCACAAGCCATGTGGCAAGGTATAGATTTACAGAAATGGATTAATTTAAGATATAAGGACAGTTAGCAAGAAGCCTGCCATGGCCATACAGTTTGTAAGCAATATAAGTCTGTGTGTTTACTTGGTTGGTTCTGAGCGGCTGTGGGACTGGCAGGTGAAAGAGATTTATCCTGACCGTGGGCCAGGCAGGAAAACTTCAGCTACATTTCTAGGCTATTTTCTCTTCAGTTGTTATGAAAATTATAAATGCAGAAAGTAACTTCAGTGTCTTTTGAAATATTCTTTCCACTTACACCATTCAACTAACAAATAATTAAATTTATTGATCTTCCTTCAGTTATTTTTATATGACTAGTGGCAATCCTTATGGGGACCATAAAGTCCTTGCCTTTAAATGTCTTATAACATAATAAGATTATCAGGAACACAAACAAATATACATAAATAATGGTCTGCTTTAGTAACAAAAATAAGCCAACAGGACAGGCAAATAAATTTCTCTAAAAACATAATGTAGAATAAAGCTGAGTGAATAAAGGTATAGAAATACAGAAGAATTGACATTTGGTCTGACATCTGAAGAAGATAAGTGAGATTTCAATATTATAACCTAAGAAAGAAGTGAAGAAAATAACTCTAGACAGCAAGAGTTGTAATGGTAGATATACACAAATGATGAAACTGATCCTATTAGGTCTTTGATGCCATTCTATTATACTCGGTACGAAAACAACTGCCCTAGGCTTAAGCATGAAGGTGACATGGTCAGTAACATGGACAGATTCTCTCTCTCTCTCTCTCTCTCTCTCTCTCTCTCTCTCTCTCTCTCTCTCTTCAATGTTCATTCTGGTGTTTCTGATCTACCACCAACATTGAGAGGGCTTGGAAGTAGTCATTCTCATTCTCAGAACAGGAAACAAATAAAATTTTAATGACATTTCCAGGTCATATCGTAAAACTGAGGGCAAACTGCAATGCCAAAATGTAGAAAGTGGCAGATGTAAGCAATTATAGCCTAGAGCAACTTATCTGAAACAGACACTGCCAGAGCCTCTAAACGCTAGGAATGTTGAAGTGGTACCTTCGGTAACTTAACACGTGAGAGAACAATGCATGAAAACTACAGAGTTGAGATGAAGTAATTAATGTACTCGTTTTCACTGGTTTTACCTCCAGGAACTTAGCCAATGTCTTCATTGTGAAGACTCCTTATGTGTCTTCTCATAGCTCTGACAAAACAGCCTTCTTAGCAAAGGCCTCCTCTACAAAAAAATGAGAGTTGGTACGAGCTTTTCCTCATGCGGAGGAAGATTTTTCTGAACCTTCTAGACCTTCTAACATGCCTAAGGAAATGGTAACATAATAAAGCTAAGAAACACTTCTTTAAGCTCTCACACAGAAACAATTTCACCAAGATAATGGAATTTCATCTGAAATTATACTGTTTCCCTTCCTAACATTTTACTATCACATCAACAGAACTCCAGTATAATAAAATAGACTAAAGTTGCAAGAGCTACAGAGAACAGGCTATGTAAAGAAGATGTAAAAACAAGGACACCAGAAGAATGTGAAGGCTACCACCTGCAACCAGGACAAGCACTAGCCATATCCCAACTGTTTTGTACATTAATATAAAACTAGGTATTGCAGAGCTTCCACCTTACATCTTCAGGTTTGTTGTTTTTTGTTTTTCTTTTAATTTTCCAATTACGGCAATCTGGAGTTATGGCTCAGTGTTTAAAAGCACTTGGTGCCATTAAGAGATCCAGAGTTCAGTGCTCAGCACCTATGTCAGGCAGTCCACAACTACCTGTAACTTAAGATCTATATAATAGGGGGATCTATTCCTGGGCTATGTGGACACACACACACACACACACACACACACACACACACACACAAACAGTAATAATAAATTAAATCTGAAAAGGTTTTAAAAATGAAAATAAAATTACATTTATTCTTTTATTTGTGTATGTGTGTAGGTCAGAGGTTATCTTACAGGAGTCTGATTTTCCTTCCAAAGTAATAGGTTCATATTCTTCTCTTGCAACTGCACTCAAATCATCCCATCACTACCCAAGCAACTTCAAGTGCTCTCTCTCTCTCTCTCTCTCAACAAAAACAAAAACTTCAAATCAAAATAAACCAACAACCAATAATACAAAAACACCAAAACAAAATAAAACAAAACAGAAAGTACACAAAAACAACATGGAGTTCATTTTGTGTTGGCCAAGGACTCCTGGTCATAGGGCCTGCCCTGGAGTGTGGTTGATATATCCAATGACTCTCCTTTGGAGGAAATTGGTTTTCACTTCACAACAGGTATCAATTGTCCATAGTTTCTTGGTTAGGGGTGGGAATTCGTATCCACTCCGTCTTTCGCATGCTGAGATTTTTGTCTTGATTAAACCTGTGTAAGTCTTGTGCATGTTGTCACAGTCTCTGTGCGTTCATATGTGTTTCAACCCTGTTGTATTTGGATGACTCTGTTTCCTTGGAGTTACTACCACCTCTGGCTTTTATAATCTTTTCTCCTCCACTTCGGCATAGATAGCTGAGTTTGAGAAGCAGATCTGGATGGAGATATCCCACTTAGGGCTGAGTGATCCAAAGTCATTTTATTCACATTGTCCAGTTGTGTGTCTCTGTGTTTATTACCATACTGAAAGAAGCTTCTTTGATGAGGACTGAGTGATCTATGCATATAGTCATTAGGTGTGTTTTTTTTTTCTTTTTGCTATGTTCCTTTAGCAAAATAATAGTAGAAGGTTTTCCTCTAGGGCCCATCACCTATCTAGTTTCAGGTTCTTGGCCTTAACAGTGTTAAGTATGAATTCCATCTTAATATGCCTTAAATTCAATAAAAAAAGTTGGGCACTTCCATAACATTTGCACCATTAGTGTTCCAGTATATTTTGAAAGCAGAGATGTATGTAACTGGATTTGAAGCCAATGATATTGATGGTTGCTTTTCTCTTCCTGTAGTGTGAAAAAGGTAACTTCCAGCACCATGAAAGGCTAGTCAATAGGGGTGAAGCTTCCAGTTAGGAAGGGTAGCAGCTCTACTTCTCCATATTCAATGACATAAGTGCTGTCTTCAGCAATAAGACCTTATCATCAAATTGTGGAGAGTAACCAATAGTCTGAGCAATAGTCTGAGATGTTTGGAGCTGAGTTCTCTGAGACCTCTTTCTCCAATAACTCACCAAGATACAACCAGGCACTGGAAGTTTTGCTTGGTGGCATAAGATGTCATTTGGAGAATTGCCTCCCCCATTATATGGTGACTTCATTTAAATTCCTTTTACGTACATATCCATTTTAGGAAGCTTCTACAGTAGTAGGTTTCCATATGGCTTTTCAAAAGACTTTTAGTGTTGGTTGAGTCTCCCCATATTCCCTTCTTTACCCTAACCTCCCCCCCAGTCTAGTTCCTGATTCTAGTTTCCCTGTATCTATTTACAATATTATATTCAATTATTTCTTCCTTGAAAGATCCCCTTCTCCATCCTGGTCCTTTACGAGCTACCTAACACCTGTGGTGGTTTAGATTAAAGTACATTTCTAAAGCTTAAAAACTAACATCTACATATGATAGAAAATGTGCAATGTTTGTCTTTTGAGGGTCTGAGTTACCTTACTCAGGATGATTATTTCGAGCTCCATCCATTTACCTGCAAATTTCATAATTTCCTTTTTCTTAACAGATGTATAACATTCTACTGTGTAAATGTGCTACACTTTCATTGTCCACTTGTTAGTTGATGAACAAGTAAGGTGTTTTCAGTTTCTGGCTATTATGAATAGAACAGCAATGAACATAAATGAGAAAGAATCTATACAGTAGAATGAAGAGTGATTTGAGTAGATGCCCAAGAACTGTATGACTGGATCTTGAGTTTTCAGCTTTTAGGGGGTGGGGGCATCACAGTTTTCCCTCCCACTAGCAATGTGGATGAGTTTTCCTTTCCCTCTCATCCTCTTCAGCATCAACAAATGTGCTATCATTTGCTTTATTGATCTTGGTCATTATGACTGCAGTAAGATGAAATCTCAATGTCCTTTTGGTTTCCATTTCCTGATGGTTAAGGATGTTGAACATTGTCTACATGTTTCTCTACCATCTGTGTTTCAGCTTCAAGAACCTCTTGTTTGGTTCTGTACCCCACTTTTATTGAGATGTTTATTTTCTTGATGTTCAGTTTCTTTTCATCCTTTATATATTCTAAAGGCTAGTCCTCTGTCAGATAGATGATTGCTAAAGATTTAGTCCTACGCTGTAGGCTGCCACTTTCTTTCCATGTAGTTGTCCTTTGATATACAGAAGCTTTTTAGCTTGAGGTAACTCTCACCCAAGTGAAAGACTTGTACAACAAAAACTTAAAGAAATTGGGGAAAAAATTGCAGAAGACATCAGAAGATGGAAAGATCTCCCAAGCTTATGAATCAGTAGGATTACTATTGTGAACATGGCTGTTCTATCAAAAACAACCTACAGATTGAATGCAATTCCCATCAAAATTCCAAAACAACTCTTCACAGATTTTTTTTTTCAAATCTACAACTTTGTTAGGAAACACAAACAACTTTGCATAGCTAAAACAATCCTGACTAATAAAACCACTGCTGGAGTTATTAGCATTCCATTTTAAGTTGTATTACAGAGCTTTAATAATAACAAAAAACAGTATGGTATTGGCATAAAAACAAAAATCATTATCAATGGAATAGAATTTAAGAGTCAGACAGACTATATTCTATATTTTTATGGACAGCTGATTTTGATAAGCCAAAAATACACACTTGAGGAAAAACAGCACCTTCAACAAATGGTGCTCATCAAACTGGACAGCTGCATGTAGAAGAATAAAAATAGATGCACAGCTATCCCCCTGCACAAAACTCAACTCCAAATGTATCAAGGATCTCAACACCTGACCACATAACCTGAATTTTATAGGACATAAATCAGGAGTAAGACTGAATTCATTGCCTTGGGAAAGGACTTTCTGAACAGAATACCAACAACACAAGCATTAAGATAATCAATTAATAAAATAACAACACTTGTGATTTTTCTCAAATCACAAGTAGGGCATGACCAAGTAAAGCAGCAGTGAACCTTAATACACCTCACTAAAATCAGAACGTTCATCAGTTTGAAACAATTTGAAAAGGCTGTAAAATATGAGTCATGGAAGACCAGAAGAAGTTATTTCCCTGAGTAACTAATAAATCTTGTATGTTTGCAGAATTGTCCTCATGAACCCTTTTGTCTACATACCTTAACTGATAAATAAAGGTTCTGTGGGATTAATATAACATTGTAATTATTAGTAATCATATTATGATAATTTTTGCATGCATAATAATTGTTAATTTCCTAGTTGTTATTAAAATCTTGCTTTGTCTTTGGGGATGTCATAAGTATCTTTAATAAGAGTTATTTTATAAGCTTAGTAGGAATTTAAAAAGAGATCTAGCTGGAAGGTAGATTGAGTTAATAGAATTTGAACACTGAGTTCCACTTTCCAAAAGCTAATTAGGCATAAACAAATCAGTGATTTTAAGAATATAGATGCATTTTCATTATAATTTCATCACACTTTGTCTTTCCCACATCTGGGGTACGTTAGAATGAATTAATTTTCTGTATGACTGTTGTTATCTTGATGGGAAAGACTAGAAGATGACTAAGCAGAAAAACTGAAGTTTATTTATGTGTCTGCATCTCTTTTTGCTAAAATTTGATCCAGTTTCTTAAGACTTAGATAAATGGTACTCAACCTGGGTCATGACCCCCTTTGGGGTCAAATGACCCTTTCACAGGGAGTCACATATCAGATATCCTGAATAACAGATATTTACATTATGATTCATTACAGTAGCAAAATTACAGTTATAAAATTACAGTTATAAAGTATCAATGAAAATAATTTTATGGTTGAGGGTCAGTATAACATAATCAACTGTATTAAGGGTTTGCAGTATTAGGAAGGTTGAGAAGCACTGCTTTGGATGAATTGATAATTAAATCACAGGCATGGATCAAATCCTTAAGAATATAAGTATAAAATTTTCTAGTAACCAGAAACAAATGTATGTCTCACTTTGAATTTTACTTTGTGATAAAATAGTATGATTTAAATATCCAGGTTAAATATACAAAAATTCATCAGTCTCTCCTGGGTACACAATTGAAAGGAACATTTTTATCTTTCCAAATTGAACATGTGCTCTTCCATGAAATTTTCAGGTGAAGTTTGTGAATATGGATTTTGTAGAAAAAAGCTTTCAGATTCAATTAAAATTTGTAATGTACAATTTCCATATTTCTTTCAACATCTATTTTTCCTTAAGCAATGGACATATAGTTGATACCTTAGAAGAAATTGACACAAGCATTGATAGGCACTCATGTACACACACACACACACACTTTCAGCTCTCTAAAAAGGAAGGCTGCAAACACCATGGAGACTGAGAATCTTTCATTAGCACTGTCTTTATATCAGGCTTTTGGGAAGTTGGGCAACCTTGCACCCAGTCTATAAAGACACTATCTCTAAAATTTTAATCAGATTTTATGCTTCCTATTTCTTTGAATACAAAATGTTGCACATGCAAAACATGCCAGAGAATATGGCACTATTTGCTTTTATGTTATTTCTCACAAAAAAAAACACACATAAAGTTGACAGCTTTAACACACTTTCAGATATGCAGTTGGAATGTTACCAAATGACAAAATCCAAGAATCTGGAAAGCACCGCCTAGTACAGAACATATATTTCTTCTCTCTGGTTTCATAAACCGCTATAGTCTTATGACATTGTTTTACTCCAGTGGAGAAGAGTTTCCATGGCTATACCTCCCTCAATAAAAGCTAAAAGTTAAATAATCAAGAAAACTAAATCATAGCATATTATATCTTACTTAATGGTGGCTATATATGGATAAAATGCTGCTAAAATATCAGGTTTCCCTACCTCTACTCCAAACCTTCTTACAAAATTATTACGGTGGTATTTCTTGGAATACAAGATACCACTCATGCCAACAGAAAGGTAGTAGTCTAGTGAAATGAGTATGAAGTTGCAAATGTCTTGATAGTCTATCTGAAAATGTAACAACAAAAACTTTCAATTAGGAATAGAAGAACTTCAAAAAAATCCAATGACAACTTAACTGAATAAAACCTAATGTATCAAAAAGATCACTCATTTCCTGCTAAGCTGTCCAGCATTTCAGAATCTTTGATTATATCAATCCAAAAAAATAAGCAACTAGCTTTGTGTTAAGGGAAGAAACTCTGACACACAGCAGGTATAACAGTTCAGAAATCTCAAAAAAATATGATGAAATAAGAATATACATTGGAGAATACACATAGAAACAAATGAGCATAGCTGTGTGTTGTATAGTTATATTAACTCCAAAAAAAAAATAATTTTAAAGAGAGCTGACCTTGTCCCCACCAGCTGCAACACTTGAGAGAACAGGCCCTATACCTTGCCTGGGCAGCACAATAGAGCCAGCCCTGTTGGTGGAGGTGTGGGTGAGTCAGCCCTGAAGTTGTGAGCTTAAGAGAGCTGTCTCCATTACTCATCTGTCATGTGGCAGCATGGGCGGGAGAGAGATGTCCCCCTTCTGCCACCCCATCAATGCCTGAAGCAGGTAGGAGAGCTGGCCCTGAGCTCATCAGAGCAGGAGAGCTGGTCCTGTTCCTCATCAACTGTAGCACACTGGTCCCTACAGCATGCCTGGAAATACAGTAGAGCTGGCCTTAAAGGTGTAGGTGTGGGAGAACCAACTCTGAGGACACAAAAGCAGGTGAATTGGTCCCACCCCTTGCTCATAGCTGCAAGAGGTGAACTAGTCAGGGCAATGAAGGAGCGCTCACCCTGGTGGTGAAGACAAGAAAGAGCTGGTGGGCTGACCAACCCTGCAACTACCCGGGCTCAGAACCAACATTATGAGCTGACCCACCCCAACATCCACCCCATCTGTAATCTTCCAGAGCATGTGAAGAGACCAGTCCTGCAGACCGAAAGCTGCAGGATCTCCACAACACAGAGCAACACCAGGATAACCCAGAGGAGTTGCAGCGAGGGCCCAACTCCTTCCTATATTGTAGCAGAAACCAGAGTCCTAGAACCAGACCAGTGACTCTTTGCAATGAACACTTGAAAGTAAAGATATATGGATGAAATTGAAGACTGTATGACTTACTGTGTCACACTGCAGCTTCCATGACAAGACTGATTTTTCTTTACTTTTTTGTTTTCTTCTTAAATTTTATTTTATTTTATTTTATTTGGGGAGGGGAGGTTGCAAGGGCAGAGGGTGGATACGAAGGTATGGGGAAATGAATGGGATGGAGATGCATAATGTTAAAGACTCAAAGAATAAATAAAAAAGCAAGTTAAAAAAACTTCATTATAAAGCAACACATGTAGGTAAAAATAAACCAAAATTAACCAGACCTAAAGCCTATACTAACTTCATGTAGTCAGTACTGGTGCTTAAAAATGTATATAAAATACATTCCTTGGTTTAGTATTCTTCTGTTGTAAATTTTTACATTCAGTAAAATTTGATTTATTCAAGCCATATTCAGAACCCTTAATCAATCATGTTATTTTTCCATTTTAGAAGAAACATGTGAATTATTACTGTATAAACTCATACAGGGACAAAAATAAACAACCCTTACCTTACCATTTCAAATGCTATCAAAGAACAAACTTAACCTTCTATGTCTACTCTGGCCTCAGTCATATTGTCATCAAAAACAATCAGGTGCCACTAGATGTCATCACTTAGTGAATGTCACAGAGGTTGAATCAATGGTCTTATGGTTCCATTAGAGCTCTCAACCAACTTATCTCTTCCTGTCTGGGATCTGCAATGTGGTCAGGGATACAGGGAGGGAAGGGGAGCTCGCTGGGTAGGCCAAGTCCAGAAGTCCAGCGACCTGAGCCCCATCCCTGGAGCTGGAACGGTGAAACCAACGAACTGACCTCTGCAGTTCGCCCTCTATCTTCCACACGCTCTGTGTGGCTCGTGTTTATGTACTCTTCCCTTGCATGCAATAATAATAAACAAAATGCAACGTAAAAAAAAAAGGAAGGATAAGTCCTCTGATACCCAGATCTTACAGTTTTCCTGGGGCTATTTCTCAAGTACCAGGGAAGGTTATTAGCTCATGATGACCCAGAATCAAGTACATAATAGATTATACATTGTTACAGACATTCAGTGAATGACACGTATGTGTTGTGGGAGAAATCACATAAACTGTTGTCGTCCTTGTTTTGAAAGCAAATATTCATACTTACTGAGGACCTTCCAGGTACTTTTTCTTAGAAGAGTGCTGCAGCACTGATCATCTGAAGTGAAGAAAGATTTGTTGGGTTCAAAAGACATCGAAAGAATGTGAGAAAGTATAAAATAATATGAGAAGGGACTCTCATTATTGTTTGTTTGAGCTCTGGTAGGTTGTAATTTTCTTCTTAAAATTTTTATTTTTTTGTGTGTGCACATGTGTGTGTATGTTGGTGTGCACATTCCACAGAGTGTATTTGGAGGTGAAAGGGCAACTTCGTGGAGTCAGTTCTCTCCTTCTACCTTAATGTAGAATTGAACTCAGATCATCACCCTCTGAATCATCTTACTGGCCCTAGTTTATAATATTAGGGGGTGAGTCTAAGATATAAGACTCACAGAATATTTTTAAAGGGTTCATTTATTTATTTATGAGAATTTCATACGTGTGTACAATATATTTTGGTCATATACACCCCCTTCCTCCTCCAACTCCTCTCAGATTCTCCCATTTCATCTCCTTCTAAACTTCATATTTCCTCCAATTTTTCATAAGTTACCGAGGACAATTAATGTGGCCCTTTGTGAATAGTGTAAGGTCACCCCCTAGAGCATGAGCAACCTACCAGTAGCCCTCAACTGTCTCAGCTCCTCAGATAGGGATGGAGACTTGTGGGTACTCTCCCATTCATGCTGGGAATTTGACTGGGTTTATCTCATGCAGACAGGTCTTGTACAGGAAACCACAGCTGCTATGAGTTTGTAAATGCAACAACCTGTCATGTCCAGAGACACAACGTGTTTCTGTACAGTCTTTTTTCATCTCTGTGTCATATCTCTACCCCATTTTCCATGATGGCCTCTGAGTCTTGAAGGGAGGGATTGTGATATAGGTGTTGTTTGCACTTTGGGCCTACCACTCTACCATCACTGATTTCATGTACTTTGACCAGTCATGAATCTCTGTATGAAGTACAGTCAATTTTTTTCAAAATAAAGCTTTCTCTGATAAGGGTTGGGAGCAGAATGAATCTGTGGGCAAATGATACATATTTAGAAGGCAGTTTGGTATTATGTCTATTCAGCAAGATAGTATAGGCCTTCCCCTGTGGTCCTTGACCTCTTCAGCCATGGGTCATTGGCCAGGTTTTCAGTACCAAGCCTGAGTACTGTCCTGTGAAACGGGCCTTAAATCCAGCCAGAAAGTAGTTGGTTATCCACATAACATTCATGCCATTGTTGCAACAAGAGGCACATATTTCAAGGCTGACCATCATTGTAGGTCACAAGGTTCACAGTGGGCTAAGGCTGGTGATGGCTTTTCTTTACCAGAATCCTACAGAGTGCCTTTCCTGACGATGAGAGCTAGCCAGGAGGAAGGAAGCTTAGGTTGGTACTAGCTTGCTTTCCCCTTCTCCTATGACTCAAATCTATGGTGTCTTAAGCAATAAGGTCTTACTATCATGTTACGGTGAGTAACTAAGAGCAATGAAAATAGATTACATGATTATGAGATTATATTATATATTATAATATATATAATATATTATAATAATTATTACATTATTATGGATTAGAAGAGGCCCCTGAGGGCCAAGAATTAGAAGGGAGATATTCCACACCCAGCATTAGGGAAGAGCATTATCCCTACCCCATATAAGGTTAGTCCATTAAATATATGTGTCAGGTATATTGTATAAAATAGTAAATTTACATATGACCTTTTGAAACATCTTAAGTATCAGTTGTCCTTCCCTCCATCCTCTTCTCTCCCCAACCTTTCTGTTACTATGAACTTTTGTTGTTAACTTAAAACAACTTAGAATCTTCTAGGAAGAGTGTTTCAATGAAGGGTTGACTACATTTGAGTTGGTCTGAGGGTTAAGTAAGATCAGTGATGTGGTAAGATCCAACCCACAATGGGTCACCATTCCTTAGGCAGGGCGTTCTGAACTGTATAGAAATGGATAGATATGGCTGAGCCCAAGCACGCAAGCAAACATGTGTATTTATTTTTCTCTGCCCTTAACTGGGGATGTGATGGGACTAGTTGTTTGAAGCTCCTGCCATGACTTCTCAACACAGTGGGATACAACCTGGAATTGTAAGCATAAATAGACATTGTGGTGATTTGAATGAGAAATGAGAACTGTCCAGGTACTGAACAATTACTTACCAGTTGGCGGTGGTGTTGGGAAGGTTTAGGAGGTGGAGCCTTGATGGAGGAAGGACTCACTGGGGGCAGGCTTTGAGAGTGTAAAGTCTCATGCCACTTCCAGTTCACCCTCTCTCCTATGTGCTGGCATTTGAAGATGTGAGCTCTTCCCTGCCTGCTCCTGCCCCTTGCTTGCTGCTGATGTCATGCTTCTCCATCATGATGGACTCTCCTCCCTCTGGAACCTTAAGCCGAAATGAACTGTTTCTTCTATAGGTTGCTTTGGTCGTGTTGTTTTGTCACAGCAACTGATAAATGATTATGACAGATCCCTTGGTCCCTTAGTTACCTTTTATCTTAGCAGGGGAAATGAAACTAAAACCCCTCCCATCTCCCCCAACTAAGCCACACTCCATGATTTCCCTTTTCCTCTTCATACAACCATACTCACCTATCTCCCCTCTCTTAAAATCATTCTTCCCACCCCAGAAGTAATTTTGTAGTTTATTGGCCTTTTCCAGTACTTTAAGTTAAATACATAAATATTAAAGGTTAGGATACACATATGAGAGAGAACATGCATTATTTTTCTCTCTGGATCTGGTTTACCTTACCCTTTAACTTTTTCAAGCTCTCTCCACTTACATGTAATAATTTCATTTTCTTTGTAGAGCAATAAATACCTGTGTGTATTTTATTTCATTATCCATTCTTCATTTGATGGACATTAAAGCTACTTCCCTTTCCTAGATATTGTGAATAGAGTAGCAGTGAACACAGATAGGCAATTGTCTCTATAATAGTATCTAGTGCCTCTTAGGTGTGCCCTCAGGAATATTATAGCTGAGTCATACAGTAGACCTATTTTTAGAATTTGAAAAACTTACACACTGATTTCCAGTATGGTCATAACTACAAAAGCAAAACATGGGAAAAGTCATTTCCCTTGTTCACTCATCCTTTTGTGATTACCATTTTAAGTCCAGAGGAATTACACCAAGCCCATAACACAAAGGAATAATAAATTGCACAACATAATTCGTATATTGTAAATTAAGTGATGTGTGTTAAAAGGCCTCTTGGCACACTGATTCATATCACAGAATTTCAACAGTTCTAGATTTGCAAAAATAGAAAATAAATGTGTCCATTTGGTTTCTACTGGTACACCTGAGTCAACTGGACCTGAGAAAAAATGTCGGTCACTGAGTATTATCTGAGTAACTTTGGGAAAGAAATCTGATGTCAGTTAAATAACAGGATTTGGTACAACTAGTCATTAAAAGTCAGGAGTTTGCATGACATGTTGTTGCTCATGATGGAATTAAATGGGCTGTAACATGGAATTAAACATTCACTGAATAGAACAACCTGCATTATAGAGTATAGCAGAAGTTTCTCCAGTCCCACCTGGCCCCACAGTCTCATAGCCACTTATAAAATAATCACTCAGAGGCTTACATTAATTATCAACTGTATGGCCTATGACAGGCTTCTTACTATCTAGCTCTTTCATCTTAAATTAACCCATTTCTATTTATCTATGGATTGCTGTGTATTCTATGCCTTTACCTGTGTCCCATTATGTGTTGCTCCTTACACAACAATTCAGCGTCTGTCCCATTATCTTTTTTCCTCTCACTATCTCTCTTGGATTTTCCACCTGGCTCCATCCTGCCCTGCCATAGGCCCATGCAGCTTTATTTACCAACCAATGGGAACAGCATATATTCACAGCATACAGAAAGACATCCCACAGCAATAGAGTAACTGGGAAAGCCTATGGTTTAATTTTAGTTCAAAAGCAGAAACTGCTAAGGTTTGTAAAGTAGAGGAAATAATAAGTTTAAATAAGATTAGTGGGTCAGAAGTATTCAGAAATACAGGATAATTTGATGCATAGTAATATTTAAATCATAATAAAAATTTTATCAAGGGTTCAAGTATGGAGATTAGTGACTTTGGGACTACAGTAAAAGTTTGTGGCTTATAAACAAGTTTGAGTTGAAACTAGAACATAAAGAACTTTCAGTTGGTCTTTGTCTTCTAGTACACTGCTTTAAAAAGTTAAAACAATTATTATTGACTAAATTCATTCATTGGTAATTGAGTGTGTTTGTGCATACATGCGCACAAGCACAAAATTCATTATGGATATCCTCACTACACCTTCTTTGATCTCATCACATCTGCCTGAACATCACCTTCTCTTACAAATTCCTGTCTCACATTCGTGACTTTCTGTTATGGTTTTGTGTCGCAAGTAGTTTAACCAAAGCTGTCTGTGTGACCATGCATTTGTAACTATCCATTGGACCCTAGTAAGAAATATCTTTTACTCCACATGCAAACACACATACAAAAACTTAATACACACACAACTACATATATAAAGCATATACACATATTTTGTCTTATGACATTCAATGCCTTCTGTTATTTTCTACTCAAATCCATCCTATACTGTTCCCCCTAAGGATTCTTCACTGGCTCACTGAAGGAGTCACAGTGTCTAGGCAATCTAGTGAAGTTCATGGAAATTTCTAAATGAAGAGAGATGACAAAACTTTAGGAACTGTACCAGTTATACAGGACAGAATAAAGAGAACACTTAGTCTGGTGATTACTATGGCTATGAAGGCAAACAGATTTATTGCATCAGTGTCTGTCAATTGAGTAAGGTCATTGTAAGATAACCTGAGGAGAGGAAAATAAAGAGTGATTGAAGGTGGTGAGAAAGTGAAGAAATGAATGAGAGACATGTGAAAGACCAACTGAGATTTTAAAACCTACGTGAGTCTCTACGTGGCGATAGATGAAGGACCGCTCAGCTGATGACTAAATTCAAAACAGCTATATGAAATAATTGCCTACAAACTTCTGAAATACAAGCAACTCTGGTATACTCAAATTCAGCACACAGATAAAATACAAAACCTCACATAGCCTTAGAAGAAAAGGCAAGTTTGAAGCATATGCTGAGCTTGTACTGGGAGCCAGGCATCAGAGTATGAATTTTCATTTAATTCTGACAACTTGCAAAGCAAGCATGGCATCTGTATCTATAGGAAAGCACGGCAAGGTTCAAAGAAGGTAAGTCATTATTTTTGGACAAAGAACTTGTGAGATCAAAGCCCAACAGAAAGGCTCACACATATCTGATTGGGAAGCTTGGACTTTATTGATAGTATAAAATTAAAATTACAAAAAATATTACAATGAGTAATTTAAAGTAGTGCTTTTATAAAACAAATTGCATTTTAGTACACATTATCGTTTTTCAAATCAGTTTATGATCTCAAGTAACTCTTTATAATCTACCCTTGGATATGTACGGAAGAAAAATGAAAGTTTTTAATTCAACTGATAATTTCTTTAAGAAACTTTTTATTTAATATTATAATTGCTGTTCAGACTCTTGAGAGTCTTGTTCACTAGCATAAACTGAGGTCTTACAAGCCAGTAGGGGGCAGACAACAATTTCTGTATCTTTGGCGGGGCTCTGGTGTCTCTTCCTCTCTGAGCCGGTTACCTAACTCCAGCCTGGTTGCGCTTCCTTAGCAACTGGTTGCCCTGGGCGACCGGAAGACGCGGTCCAGCAGATTGCATTCCTGGCAAATTCCTAGCACCTGCTAGTGGTCGAAGGCGCCAGTGAGCTATGTCGGAGATCCTGTGCCATTGGCTCAACCGGGATTTGAAGGTGTCCCGGACCGTGAGTGAGTGACCACAGCCTAGGGCAAGCGAGGAGGGGAGCACGGGTGTGGGGGTGGGGGGACGCTGATGGAAAGTGTCCCCTGAGTGACTAGCAGCGCCCCACAGTGAGGGCCAGCGCTCTTCAGCCCTACCTAGCCACCTGGGGCCTTCTCATTTCATCCTGCCTCTGGCATTGCCACCCCCACCCATCACGAGGTCTCAGTCCTCAGAGTTTCTGATCTAGTCTATATTTCTAAGCAGCCAGGGAGGCTTAAGTTCGACAAACTGGCCTGCTCCGATGGGGAGGAAACTTTGTTCCTGTCTGTAGTCTGACTCTGGCTTTGCTTCCAAGACATCTGCATTAAGAGGTGCAGGACAAGCCCACGGAGGAGCAGGATGTGCTTTCCGGAGTTACCACTTTTTCTGTTTCCTCCAGTGTAAATTAGATCCAATCACACTCTCTCTTTAACAGCAAATGAGTTGATGTAGAATATGTTAACATTTGCCAGTTTTAGAAACTTTAATCAGTATCTAAGCTGTTTGAAATACCATTTACCCTTTTCTAAGCTAACCTTACTTAATTTTATCAAAGGCATAAAGCTGTACCAGAAGCTCCTAAATTCTTATGGCCCAGAAAGTTACAAACAGGTCAGATTTGGTGAAAACCAACACTTCCAAGCCTAGCACTTCAGTATGCTCTTTCTCCTCTTTGGGGGAGGGAGGGATTATTGTCTCTCCAGAGGGAACTCATTTTCAATTGCTATGGATTTTCCTCAAGGCAAGACATTTTCAGGACAAATCATTTCAATCTGTCTTCCCAGAGGAACCCTTGCCTCCCTGCCAATTGCTACCAATGGGGGCAGTGATGCCAGTCCAGCCCTGGGTCATTCTTAGATGCTGCCAGATCAGTAGTGTTTGTGCAGGTGTGAAATATCTATTGTCAGCCCGAGGATCTTCAACACACAACATCCCCAGTTGCATTTCTTGAGGCATAAATATTATATGTATTATTTGCTAAGCCACCTCCATCCTGCTATGAGCAATAATAAATTCCTTCTCAGCGTTCTATCTCTTTGTGCCTCAGAGGGTTTCTCTCCCAAATATGATGCTAAACTCGGGACAATATTTAGCATTTATCATTTCTTCTTCCTCTCTCACCATATTGTCTAAAACTGCAGTATCACACCTTAAGTTGCACTATTCTGAGAGAGCAGTTGCACATTTCTTAGCTTATGTTAGTTCACTTATAAAATTCACTCCATTTCTTCAAGTCCCTAGAACCCTTGTAGAGTAAAACACTTTGGGAAAAAAAGTAAATAAAATTAATCGTAAACATGCAAACACTAGATGCTAATAAGTTTAAGAAATTTGATTTTGGAAGGAAGTATGACTTCATTCTGTGAAGATTAATAGCTTGGAGACATTTAAATTAAAATTATAACACCACAAGCTATGAGTGGAAAATTCCCAGCATCTTTTTTCCTCAAGTATAAATCTGGAAATTGTTAGCAGAGACACCCCATGCTAATTTCATTTTAAACACTAGCAATACAGCCATTGCTGAATCCCAATTGCTGCAAGATGTCTAAGGAGGCGGTCTCTGATATAGCCAAATTATGCATGTAAAGGGCTATTCAGAGTACAGGGAATATATTCAATTGTGTTTGTCATGGAGATAGGATTCCTGTGTACCTAAGTGAACACACAGACTCTTGTAGAAGTCTTCTGGTTAGGTAAGCTGTTCTTTGGGGTGTGATGGAAGATTTTTAATACTTTGTAAAACATATGATGTAATGAAACAGTGTAAGTTGAAGAAAATAATTTGGTGATTTCTGGATAACAGCTGTGTAAGGGGATTGGAGACCTGACTGCCTGGCTCTAAATATCTTCTGCACCCTCACTAGCCAGTAGCCTAAAGTTCACTGTACTTAGAAACAGCATTTGTAATGACGCTCCATCGGTTGGTTGTATCAAGGTTAATGGCATGATACATATAAAACATTGAATAGCACGTGGGATGGGCATAGTGAGTAAAAATCTAACTTGTCAACTTCACTCATCTTAAAAAAAATCAACCTAAGGTATTTGAACAAAGATTTGTATTTCTATTTGATCCTGGAACAGAAATCATCTGAATAGCCTTAAACAGAGTAATAGTTACATAAACCATGTTCTCTTATACCATGGAGTACTGTGCAACGGTTGAATGAATGGGATACATGTTTTGATGTAACAGATTCTTGTGTATTTATCTGAGTAAAAATATTGTAGCTTATTGTAACTAGTATAATTATAGTTTTATCAACTATAAAATACCTATACAAACATATACACAGGCATTAGGGGAAAGAAACACATGTACTCTGCTGTACTATATTGTTAACATGTCCATAAATCTTCATATTGTGATTTATTTTAACATAAGTGAAAGTATGTACAGATATAATCCGGAATGTCAATGCTGGTTACCCTGAGGAGGCAGTCATTTATATATATCCTTCATGCATTTCTATTAATTTGGATTGAGCTTGTGTTGCTTTTAGAGTTTAAAAGGAAAATTCAGTATAATATTGAAATGAGAAGTCAAACTTCATGAAAAAATAAGAGAAAAAAACTTCAGTTAAAACATGGATGCTTTTATAATTAAGTATTTTATGGACTCTTTGAAGGGTTTTTCTCAAATGAAAATATAGTTGAAATAATAAGAAAATAGTTACAGGCTACTGAATATTTGTATTTGTAACATAGAATATGCTAAGATATTTTTAAACTATCTTTTTATTTGATGTTAAAAACAAGCATAAAAGTAATGTCTCCAAATAAAGATGATAATGAGAATATTTGGGAATTGGTCAGGGATGCACAGTTAATAGATTGTAGAGCTAAGATATTAACCTAGATATTTGACTTTTGCTTTTAGGTACTATATTCTATATTAGTGTTTACATTTAGAAATATTTATTAGTGTCAATTGACCAATCCATCTACCTTCAAACATTCATTTAAACTCACTTTTAAGGGGTGTCATCCAATTTGTAGTTTTTTTTTTCAAAGTATTGAATTTTAACCATTTAGCTTCCCTGGCAATTTATAAGATTTCAAGACATAAGTCAATTCCCAGATGGGTAAGCAGCAAGGATGGGATTATTAGTGTTTGATTAAGAGTGATTCAGTCTGTTCATTGTTGGTGGAGCAAAGAAACAAGATGAGGATGCCACATAAGTGCCATAATAAGGCTAAATAATCTCTATTTTTTTGAGAGACAGCCAAAGTCATTGATTTCTAGATTATCTTGAAAGCTAGGTTCTGAACTACCCTGCTTATTCACAGTAGAGAAAAGACATTCCAAAAATCTAAATCAAGAATAGTCATCTTCCACTGGGGCAGGTGGTAGTGTATGTTCTTGGGAGTCCCTGTAGAGTTGATTAATCCTAATGGAGGAAGACTCCAATCTAGCCAATGAAACCTAATAGCCTTCAATAAGATATCTTTAATTGAATCATTTTCCTTGGAAATAGTGCTTATTTGTATAACTTAATAGGATCTCTTAAACTACAATATAATGTATTATCCAAAATGGTAAACTGGAATTCAAGAATTAGTTTTTTTAATAATGATATGGAAATTTATTAGTATGTCCATCAATTTAATTTTTAATATTTTTATTTTATTATTTTATATGAACTCTTTTGATTATATTCTTTCCCTTCCCCTTCCCCAACTCCAACTCCTCCCATACCCTTCCCCTGTCTGCTTCATGTTATGGCTTATAACAAAAACAAAACAAAGTGTGTGCATACATACTTGCACACACACACACACACACACACACACACACACACACACACCATGGAGTCCTCTTAGTATTGACCAGCTATAGTTGAGCATGAGGCTTGCCCTCGATTGTGATTGATATAACCAGTGTCACTCCATTGAAGAAGACTATGTATTCCTGTCCCAGCTCTCAGTTACAAACAGCATCTTGGTTAAGGGTGAAATTTGTGTCCACTTCTCTTTCTCATGCTGGGCTTTTGTCTGGCTTGACCTTGTACAGTTCTTGTACATGCTGTCAGAGTTTTAAGTTCTTATGTGCCTCAGTGCTGTTGTGTCTGGTAAATGCTAGTACCCTCAAGTCTTCCATCACCTCTGGCTCTTACAGTCTTTCGATTTACCCTTCAGCGTTGATCCCTGAGTCTTAAGGGGAGGAATTTGATACAGATATCTCATTTACGGCTGAAGCCTCCAAAGTCTTTCACTCTCCATATTGTCTAGGTGTAGGTCTCTGTGTTAACTGCCATCCACGCTAAGAATTGGTTTTCTAATTAAAAATGAGTGGCATAAAATAATATTACTGAAAAATCTGCTAAAAGTCCTCTCTGAGGTATTTATTTATTTACTTATTATTGTGTATATGTATGTGTGCATGCCTATGTGTGCACATGTAAACAGAAGAGGTGTATATCAGGTCTCTTCCTCTATGTTCTTCATCCTATATTTTTTTAGATATAATTTCCCACTGACCTGAGTTGTTTTGGATAAACTGGCTAGTGTGTTCCAGGGTACAAGCCGTCCGCACATCAGGTGCTGGGGTAGCAGATACATACCAAAATCCCAAACTTTTCCCATGGGTGCTGAGGTTGTAAATTTATGTTCTCATGGTTTCACAGCAAGGACTTTATCCACTGAGCCATCTCCCAATACCACACTCAGTTCCTCTACAGAATAAACATTGCCTCTCTTTCATAAGACATTTGTGAATTTTTCTTAAGAGCAAATGAGCAACAGAATGCTGTAACAGAGCGTTTTCCATAATTGACATATGCCGTGTTGGCTAGTTTTATATCAACTTTGCACAAGCTAGAGTCATTGGAGAGAAGGGAGCCTCAACTGAGAAAATGTCTCCATAAGATCTGGCTGTAGGCAAGCCTGTTGGGTATTTTCTTTTCTTTATCTTTTAATATATAATTTTTTATTAAAACATTTTTTTCCTTTTACATACCAACCCCTGTTCTCCCTCTCTCCTCTTCTCCCGCTCCCCCCCACCTACCCCTCTCCCACCCCCATCCCCTAAGGCCTCCCTTGGGCAGTCAACACAGGCTGTCATACTATGTTGAGGATGGACCTAGCTCCTCCCCCCTGCATCAAGGCTGAGTAAGGCATCGCACCATAGGGAATGGGGTCTAAAAAGCCAGTTTGTGTACCCGGGGTAAGTCCTGGTCCCATTGCCAGGGGACCCACAAACACATCAAGCCACGCAACTCTCACCCCTATTGAGAGGGCCTAGTTCAGCCCCAAGTAGGCTCCTAGGGTATTTTCTTACTTAGTAATTGATGTGGGAGGGCCAAGCCCATTGTGGGTGGGCCAAGCCCATTGTGGGTGGGGCCACCCCTGGGCTAGTGATAAGAAAGCTGGCTGACTTTGGAAGTCAGTGTGGCAGTTCCTCAGAAAACAGAATCAACCAACCTACCACAAGACCCAGCTATACCACTCGGGCATATACCCAAAAAGGCTCAGTTATACCACAAGGAGACTTGCCCACCTATGTTCATAGCAGGTTTATTTGTAATAGCTGGAACCTGCAAAGAACCTAGATGTCCCTCTAAGTAGCAACGGGTAAAGAAAATGTGTTACATTTATGCAATGGAGTATTACTCAGCTGTTAAAAACAAGGACACTAGGAAATTTGAAAGCAAATGGATGAACTAGAAAAAAATCATCCTGAGTGAGGTAACCCAGACCAATAAAGGCAAACATGGTGTGTACTCACTCATAAGTGGATATTAGCTATAAAATAAAGGATAACTATGCTACAATTGACAGATCCAGAGAGACTAGGTAACAAGGAAGGTTCGTGGGGGGACACCCAGATCTTCCTGGGAAGGGGAAATAAAAGAGATTTCATGCGTGGACTGAGGGCAGGTGGGGATAGGAATGTGAGTGATCAGGTTGGAGAGGTGAAGTGGGGGGAGAGTGCTGAGGGAGACTGCTGGTAGGTATTTGGGGGTCAGCAGAAGCCTGGTGCAGGGGAATTACCCAGGAGTCTGTAGGGAGGACCTCAGCTTAGATTCCTAGCAGTAGCAGATAAGTAGCCTGAACTGCCCTTCTATTGCTTAGTCTTACTGCAACTTGATATGCCATGTTTTACCAATACTCATAGGAGATCTGCCCTTTCCTAGATGGAGTTGGAAAAGGAAAGGATTGAGGGGAGGGG
>CABHPQ010134507.1:2538-37312 GCA_902168405.1 Peromyscus aztecus
GCCAAACTAACACCTCGGCTCTCCTAAATTTCTTATCCAGCTGAGGTTACAGGGTATCTCCTTCTAAAGTTCAGCTGTCCACTCCCAAGGTCACCTATTTGGGTCTATCCATTACTCCAACTCACAAGGCTATTACTGTAGATAGAAAGCGTTTGATCCAGTCCCTCACAGTCCCTTCTACTAAACAGGAGATTCTGTCTTTCCTAGGGATAGCTGGCTTTTTATAGTCTTGGGTTCCATCTTTTTCTCTCCTTGCTCGCCCCTTATACAAGGCAGCTCAGGGCTCGCCACATGAGCCCCTCCTTCATCCTGTCACTAAACCTTTCCAAAAGCTCCAGCAGGCTCTTCAGGCTCCAGCGCTCCATCTCCCAGACTTAACCCATCCCTTCTCCCTCTATGTAGCAGAGAAGGAGGGATTTGCCCTGGGAACTCTAGGGCATCAGCTGGGCCCCTCCTTTGCACCTGTAGCCTATCTGTCAAAGAAGCTAGACCTTACCAGTCAGGGCTGGGCACCTTGCATCCGTGCCTTAGCAGCTGCAGAGCTCCTTATTCGGGAATCAAAGAAGCTAAGCTTTGGGTCATCCATTACTGTTTTCTCTCACCATAATCTGTCCCATCTTTTAACTTATAAAGGCTTACAGACTTTACCTCCTTCTCGGATTCTTTCTCTCCAGGTGGCATTACTAGAGGATGCCACACTTACTTTCCGGACTTGTCCACCTCTTAATATTTCAAGCCTCCTCCCTCAACCTAACACTGACTGTTCTCCTTCTCATTCCTGCACTGAAACCTTAGAAGAGCTGTTACCTCACCCTTCACATATACAGGAGGGCACATTGCCTCAGGCTACTTACACCTGGTACACAGATGGCAGCTCCTTTTTATATGAAGGGACCTGTAAAGCAGGTTATGCCATAGTGTCAGATACTGGGATAATAGAGGCACAGGCATTACCCACACACACCACTAACCAACAGGCTGAGCTGATAGCTCTCACCCGTGCCTTCCAATTGGCACAGGGACAATCTTTAAATGTTTACACAGACTCCAAATATGCTTTTCATATCCTCCTGTCCCATGCTGCTATTTGGAGGGAACGCGGCCTTCTCACAACAAAAGGGGGATCCATATGTAACTCAGGCCAAATAATGGCCATGCTGGAGGCTTCCCACCTCCCCAGGGCTATAGGAATTGTCCACTGCCAGTCTCATCAGACCGATAGCTCCATCATCTCTAGGGGAAACAACCAGACTGACCAGGCTGCCAGAACAGCGGCCCTCCAGGGCCAAGCCTCACCTCACCCACCAAAGGGAATCCATACAGTACAGCCTACACCCTCACAGGGAACTCCAGACACTAGACAAATTCTTTCCTATCTACACCAGCTCTTTCATCCTAATAATCTTGCTCTGTCTCAATTTGTAAAAGCTCACCTGCAGCCTATCTCTGAGGATTTACAGTTCTTAAGAACTATTACTGCTTCTTGTGAGATCTGCCAAAAAACAGATCCCAATACCAAGTACAGGAGTCAGCCTTTTCCCACCCACCAGGCTAGAGGTTCCCTTCCAGGGACTGACTGGCAGCTCGATTTTACCCATATGCCCACCGTCAGGAAAGTTAAATATCTCCTTGTGATGGTGGACTCATTTTTAAATTGGGTGGAGGCATATCCGGTTTCTAATAAGCGGGCTCAGACAGTTGCAGACCTCCTTCTCCAAGAAATTATTCCTCGGTTTGGGGTTCCTGCTTCTCTTCAGTCTGACAACGGCCCAGAGTTCACCTCTCAGATCTCTCAGACGCTAGCTAAGACCCTTAATATTCCTTGGCATTTTCATATCTCATACTGTCCTCAATCCTCAGGAAAGGTGGAGCGTACCAACCGGTCTTTAAAAACTATTCTTACTAAGATGTCACAGGAACTTCATCTCAACTGGGTAAGATTATTGCCTCTAGCTCTTCTCAGGCTCAGGGCCCTTCCAAAAAGGCCTCTGTCAATCTCTCTGTTTGAACTAATGTATGGAAGGCCAGTTCTAACACCAGGTCTTTTATCCAACCCTCCAGCTGTTCCAGATAGCCTGTTAACTCCTCTTTTATGTCACCTAAGGTCTATCCTATGGAGCTACGCAGACTGTTCATTACCTCAGCCATGTGACAATAATTGTCCACCTCCAATACACATTGGGGATCAGGTTCTTCTCTTTCCTCCAGGCCAGCGCCCTTCACCCTTTTCCCCTAAGTGGCAGGGACCCTTCAAGTGAAACAAACAGGGCCTCTCACTCTCAAGCTCCAGAGGACATCAGGATCTACTGCCTTGTCACCAATTCCAGAGGAATAAGGTATCGCCCCTTCATTTCCCAACCAGGGCCACACAGAGCCGGAGGCAAAAGGACCATCAAAAATATCCAGGCGGTAAGAAAAATATAATACAACAGTCTATCGTTGTTCAATACTCAGCAACTGATCACCTGTGTTTCCTAAATGCTAACCTAATAAGGAAAACAGGTGCCTTAAATAAACTACCTCTAATAAGGCTTGTCTCAGATAAAAAAAATCAAGCAGAGTACTAAGGCCAGATATACCTCAGATAAATGTCACATGTCTGCATCTGGGCAAGCTAGATCTACCTCAGATAAATGCCAATTCCAAAAATAAAATAATAATGATTCTTTTTCTCTAAGCTTTTTCTATGTCAACAGTATCTTGTCAAACTGAAGGTTCCCAGCCACATCATGGAAGGTTCCCAGCCACATCACGGATGGACAGCTGCAGAACAAAGGGACGGCAGAACTTCATTCCAGGACCTCCCCACCACCATCCCAGGACTTCACAAGATACCCTCCCATCCCCCACAAGAGCTAACCAACACCCACTGTTCAACTGGAAGCAGTCTTTGAGAGAAACGTTGCCCCCATACCCAGTCAACCACAATTTTTTTTCTCTTTTTAAAAGGAAAGAGTCAGGGATGAAGGGTTCACAACACGCCCCCACGGTCGGGCGTGTTTCCATATGCCCGGCGGACACTTCTGCCTAGTCAGTTCCAGGTCAGGATAGCCATTTCCGGGTCAGGGCGTCTCACGTGACCAGGATCCGTGACGTTGCATGGCTACGTAAGCACGCAGTGTAGCCATGTGATCTATGCACATGCGTGGAGTAGTGACGTCGACCTGTGCACGCCCAGCCTTTAAAAGCCAGCGCCATGTTCCCGGTTCCTTCTTCCTCCTCTGCGTACACGTGCTTCCCCAGGTCTGGTCACTCTCTGTCCCTTTCATCTCAATAAACTCTTATTAGCGGATTCTGTCGTGTTTCGTGACATTTCCTTGCAGGGTAAGAGCGCAAAATAAATAACACTCCCTTTCTAGTTCCATCTCTCTCTCTCTCTCTCTCTCTCTCTCTCTCTCTCTCTCTCACACACACACACACACACACTAAACGTTTTTTAAAACTGCATGGCCCTCATAAACGTCCTCAGAGCTGGCAGGAAGGCCTGCTCTGCTGCCACTTGCCCTGGGCACTTTTCTCACCTGTGGTAGACCCGGTTTTCAGAACTATACTCTGCTGGGAAAGGGTAATATGGTAAGGAGGAAATAAGTAAGGTCTTGAGAAGACTTACACTGCAGATTGCCTGCCTCATATTTGTAATCCTTACCTTTGTCCCCCGACCCCCATCATGGGGATGGGAAACTCGGGGCTGAAAGCAACTGCTTCCTCTCTGTTCTGTTCCCAGTCACAGACTTCCGCTCCAGCTTCCTCCTGAGAGGAAGTTAGGAAGCCAGGGAACTTTTCAGAGTCCCAGGGACTGAAACTCCAGAGAGATTCCTGTAGCTGGCCCAGGAAGCTGGACCTTACTGAAATGCAAGGAGATGGGCCAATTCCAGTCAGGGAGAGATGAGCAATTCACCTTCTAGAAACAGGATCATTATCCACACTTGCACTTCATCATTGTTTATTTGGATTATTTCCTGTACAGTTAGTTTTTTGAAAAAAAACCTGTAGAGGAAAGAGTCACACATACGAACTCTTGGAGCATTGCTTTGCAGGTGTGTGTGTGTGTGTGGTTGTTGCTGTTTTGAGATAAGATTTCATTGGAGTTCATACCTTCCTGCCTCAGCCCCCCAGCACTGAGATTACAGGCATGTACCATCATTTGTGGCTGTCACTGCTGGTGGTATGAACATATCAGGCCACCAAATTATGTTTCAGCTAAAAAGCAAAGGAAACTCTTAATTTACATGGTCTCTCAGAATCTGTTCTTATGGGTTGTCACTTGCTGATTAATGCAAGGAAGGGAAATATTCGAGCTTAACCACTCTAGGATCTTTTCTGGTTCAGTGATAAAATTAGCTTTACTAAATATGAGCAAAGGTTCGGGCTCAGGGGTCCTGGGCTTTTTCTACTGTTCTAGGCTTTTGCAGGTGATGACTGTGTTTACCTGGCCACCGCCTTCACTGTCTTTGGAGTATCGTGTGTAAGTTTTCAGGTATGCTTTTTGGCTCACTCACCTGACTGTTGCTGGGCCTCACCTCTCCCACCTCTGCTGGCAGTTTACCCCACCCCCAAGACATTCCTATGATCCCAGGTGTTCACAACCTGGGAAATCCCTTAGGCTCACCCACACTTCTGACTTCTTTCATTCTCTCTGGTTGTTTGAGACAGGGTCCCCTGTAAATCCAGGCTGGCTTCAAGCTTGCTGTGTGGGCTAAGATGGCCTTGAACTCCCAATAATCCTGCCTCCATCTCCCAAGGGCTAGAATGAACCACCATGGCTAGTGACTTATGTCCATCTACACCACAGGAAAGCTAACAGCCACACAGGCACAGCAATATCAGTGCATAGAGCACCTAGGAGCAAATTGTGAAGGATGCCTTAGTGGAAGGAACACTTAGGAAAAAACTCACCATTACTTTTATTTATTTATTTATTTAATTATTTAATTAATTAACTTATTTATTATTTTTCTTTTGGTTTTTCGAGACAGGGTTTCTCTGCGTAGTTTTGGTGCCTGTCCTGGAACTCACTCTATAGCCCAGGCTGGCCTCGAACTCATAGAGATCTGCCTGCCTCTGCCTCCTGAGTGCTGAGATTTAAAGGCGTGCGCCACCACCACCCGGCTACTTTCTTTTTAATTAAAATTACTGGGGTGTGTGTGTATGTGTGTGTGTGTGTGTGTGTGTGTGTGTGTGTGTGTAGCTGGGAGTTTTCCTGTGTCCTTCCTGGTCTGCAGTCAGTCACTCAGACCCAAGTAAACACACAGAGGCTTGTATTAATTAAAACTGCTCAGCCATTAGCTCAGGCTTACTACTGACTAGCTCTTACACTTAAACTCAGCCCATTTCTGTTAATCTATATGTTGACACGTGTTCCACGGCTTTACCTGTGTGCCGTTACATGCTGCTCCCTGGACGGCGGGCTGGCGTCTCTTGACTCAGCCTTCCTCTTCCCAGAATTCTCCTCATCTGCTTATCCCACCTATACTTTCTGTCTGGCTACTGGCCAATCAGTGTTTTATCAAACCAGTGTACAAAAGCATTATTCCACAGCATGTGTGTGTGATGTGATGTCAGCAAGCATGCTGCCACACTCTTGCAGAGGTCAGAAGGTAACTTTTAGGAGTCAGTTCTTGCCTTCCACTTAGTTCAGACAGGGCCTCTCTCATCTCTGTCACTGTGATGCGAACTGCAGGCTAGCTAGCCTGCAAGCTTCTGGGTGAGTCTTCTGTTTCTGGTCTCCATCTTGAAGCAAGAGCGCTGGTATTACAGATGGGATTAAAGGTATAGGCCACCATACCCATCTGTTATTTTTAGTTTTGAAGCTCACATTTGCATGGTAGTAACAGGTAGTATGGAGAAGGTATAATGTGCTGTTGTTCCCAGTATAATGTGCTGTTGTTCCCAGTTCTATATTTAGTAGACTCTATTGCTTCTTTGAAATCAGCCACTGTGGGAATATTTACATGACAGAAATTGGTAAAGGATACACATAAAGACTTATTATTTTTTTAATTATGTGGGCTTAATCAGGAAGTGTACAAAATGTTAATGATATAAATTAATTCACAAATACGTTGTCTATAGCTGCCACAAGGTAAGTAGTTGTGGGGGGAGTTTCAGACTTAGAAACTATTCAACAGTCCCTACAGTTATTGACAAACAAGTGCAAATACAACCAGCACGTGTCTTTGGCATTTCACTTTTCTCTTAATCATTAATGTAGAGCAAAATTTCAAGCAGCCCTGAAACTGGACTGCATACACTGTGATAGTTAGTCTTGATTGTCAATGTGATACACTTAAGAAGAGAGAAACTCAGCTGAGGAATTGTCTCCACCAGATTGGCCTTTGGACATGTCTGTGGGGCATTCTTTTGATTGCTAATTGATGTGGTAGGGCCTGGCATACTGTAGGTGGTGCCACCCCTGGGTGGGTGAGCCTGGGTTATACAAGGTAGCTGAGCAAGCCAGGAGAAACAAGCCCAGAAGAAGCATTCCTGTACGGCCTCTGCTTCAGCTCTTGCCTCCAGTTTCTGGCTTGAGCTTCTGCCTTGGCTTTCCTCAACCATGGACTATAACCTAGAAGCCAAATAAACCCTGTCTCCTCAAAATTGTGTTTGGTCAGTGTTTTATCACAGAGTAACAAAGAAGCAAACTAGGATACTGACCATGGCTTGTAGGTTAGTTACAGACACCTTGTTCAGTGCCAACGATGGCTTGCCAGGGTGCATGACTTGCAATCCAGGTTTTCCTGCCTTTACCTCTCACCTATCTCGATCCACTGAGAGTCTTTGTGTATGAAGAAACCTCACAGGAATATGCCAGCAGAGTTTCAGTGGATTGGGTCATGTTGGTTTTTGCCTCAATATATCTATGACCTGGGTTTCTCATGTAACCAGAAAACTGCCCCCCACCCCCACCCTTGGAATCTTAATCACAGAATGAACAGTGAGTGCCCTCTCTTACCTAAAACACTCTCTTTCCCTACCACCCCTGAAGGGCCCACATTCTACCCTTATGCAGCAAGTAAACATAGCCTAATACCACAGCAGGGAAGTCTGTCTTCCACAAGCAATTTACCAGAGTTTTTGTGAGCTGTTACAGGAAGGAGGATGGGATAGAGAAAATTAGATAATCTTCTCGCAAAATAATGTGTGAGTTTATAGTCTGTTTGCTTGCAGCATAATCCAGTCTGAATGTCAAAACCTGTATCTGGATTCCAGGACTTAAACCCTAAATTGCATAGACTCCAATGCCAAGTGAAAATACCAGGTTCCTGGTACCTGAGGCAAGCCTCCTACATCATCCTCCCAAGTTCTGGGACAGCAGGCTTTCCACCATGCCTGGCCAGGAAGACAGCTTTCTGAATAGGCCTCTGATGAGTCAAAAGATGACACAAAAGATGGAAGTCTGGGGACAAAGTGGGGATGGTAGCTAGAGAAAGGTTCCCTAAGTGACTGCCCCTGAGGCTTGGGAATCGAGGCCAAGCACATTCCCAGTAGAGAGAAGAGTAGATGGCCTTATGGCAATGATGTATGTAGGCTTTCAGGAGTAAATGAGTCATAATGCCTACTTATGACACATTTCCTATGGTTTGTGCATATCTGACTATCTGACCATCTCTAGTTCTGTATCTATGCATAAATCATCTATTCCATTTATTTATTTGTCTGCTTATAATACATATCTGTAAAATCATGACAAGCATAGCAACTTGGACCTCGATGATCATATCCATCTTTCTATTTGCCTATAATGGCTACTGTTTTCAAACTGACTGAATCTAGGCTCACCTAGAAGACAAACCTCAGGCAGATCGATGAGAAAGTCTCAGGATTGGGTTAACTGAGGTGAAATTGTGTGTGAACAGTACCATCACTGAGGAATCTGAGCTAAGTAAAAGAAAGCAGGCAAGTGGAGCACGGGTATTCATCTCTCTGCTTTGGAGGACACAATGTGACCCTCTGCCTCCCATTTCTCCTGCTACATCTTCCCCGCCTTAATGGCTGTATCCCCTCAAACTGTAAGTCAGAATATCCCCCCTTAAGTTCCTTCTTGTTATGTATTTGGTCTTAACAACAGGAAAGGAAACAATCCTCTTCCCCATATCTTACTTCTTATTTATTTATAGTTAAGTTTTCCTCATATTGAAACACATAACATCAAAACAATTTTGAAAATAAAATATTTATATATACTCTCTGATATGGTCATTTCCTCGTGTGTGTGTGTGTGTGTGTGTGTGTGTGTGTGTGTGTGTGTGTGTGTGTGTATGTGTGTGTGTGTGGTATATACGTGTGTGCAGGTGCTTGCTTGCACCTATATATGAGCACATGGAGGGCAGAGGAAGAACCTGGTGACTTCCCCTGTTGCTGTCTGTCTTATGCCTTTGAGAAATGAACTTGCTGAACCTGGGGCTCATTGTACTTTTTGCTAGGCTTGTGGCCAACAAGCCCCAGTGATCTCTCTGTCTCCACTCACTGACACAGTCTGGGGTTACCAGCATCTTGCTTGGGTGCTGGGGATCCAAACTCAGGCCCCCATGCTTGCACAGCCATCTCCCTAGCTCTTTGTTTGCCTTTTTGAGTCAAAGACATGGTTTATCCTGACCATGTGTTGAAGGAAAACAAATAGGTTAATGAAATGATGCAACCAAGAGGCCACAGGTCTGGATTCATGCCCAGAGATCCTCCCTGCTCCCAGCTCCCAGCAGTCTTCCTAGGGCTGGCCTGCTGGCTGTCACTTGGAGGGCTTGAGAGAAGCCTGTAGGCAATGTCTGCGATGCTACCTGTGGTGGCCTCAGATTCTTTGACTACTTGTTTGGTTGACAAGCTGCTCCCATTGACATTGAAAGGCTTAGAATACAGACACCTAAATCAACATCTGTTGTCCTGTGGACACCATATGTGTCATGCACAATGCCAACTCATGAGTACCTGCTCACCCAGCCCTGGTTTCTCACTTCTCTTCCCCAATTCCATGTTCAGGTCAAGGGCATCACCCCAACTTTCACCCCAGTAAGACCACTGCTTCTTCCTCTGATGCTCCTACATCAAATGGTCCAGCCCTGGATCAATCTGTCTACTACCTATCTCCTGTCCCCGTCTTCCCTGACCCTGCTGACACTGGCATCTTGTTGAACAGTTCTCATTGATACCCGAGCTCCCTATCCCCGCTACCCAACTCAGTTCCGCCCTGCCTGCTGCCTTCCAGGCAATCATCCCAGAGCACAGCTCCCATTTTGACACTGCTTCGTGAAGACTCAGAAGTTTCATAGAAGAGTTCTAAAATATCTTTTGAAAATAAAAGCACAACAAGCCTCTGGCTCAGCAAGTCTGCTGCTAGATATTTAATGTGTAGAGATTTCCACCCACGAATATGAAGACTCATACCCAAGAACATTCATGTTGTGCTGCTTATAGGACAAAAGACTCAACACAACCGGTGTCCATTGCCAGAGTACTTGTTAAATAACCTATGGTGTCCCCTTACAGTGGAAGTCTTAGAGCTATCTGAGTAATGTTTTTTGCTTGTTTGTTTGTTTTTGTTTTGTTTTTTTGAGCATAGCCAGGGCCCTATACAGGCTGTCTGGTTTCCAATTGAAGGTGAATCTTCTACTCTTCAATATAGTTCTCTGATTCTTCTCTCTCTCTCTCTCTCTCTCTCTCTCTCTCTCTCTCTCTCTCTCTCTCTCGACAGAGTTTCTCTGTGTAGTTTTGGTGCCTGTCCTAGATCTCGCTCTGTAGACCAGGCTGGCCTTGAACTTACAGAGATCCACCTGGCTCTGCCTCCTGAGTGCTGGGATTAAAGGCATGCGCCACCACCGCCTGGCAGCTTTCTAAGTAATGTTAACCAACCACATATCCCATATATCATATACACCTGTAATCCCAGCTCTCAGGAGGCAAAGATGGGGAGATTTCAGTTCAACACCAGCTTGGACTTATACTAAGTTACAGACTAGTCTAGACTATGTCGCAAGATCCTGTTTCAAAAACAAAACAACAATAACAACAAAAGCTAAGAAAAAAATCCCTAAGTCTAACAACTAAAAGCAACATTCAAGTACTTATACTGTACAGTACATATATATGGATAAATTGTTTCTTTCTTTCTTTATTACATATACAGTGTTCTGTCTGCACACCAGAAGAGGCACCAGATCTCAGTATAGATAGTTGTGAGCCACCATGTGGGTGCTGGGATTTGAACCCAGAACCTCTAGGAAAAGCAGTCAGTACTCTTAACAATTGAGCCATCTCTCCAGCCCCGATAAATTATTTCTGAATAAATAGATAAGATATCAAGCTAATGACTGCTTCCTAGAAAAGTAACTAAGAGTCAGGGATGACAGGGAGATTTCTCTGTGTATCTTTGCTTCTGCTCGCAGCTTTGCAAATGGTGTGCACTGGTTTAAAAGAAATGAAAGGAGGAAAGAAATGGAAAAGGCCTCTAGTGTTTACTACAGTACACGATCAAGTCCAGATATCCTAGCATGGAATTCAATGGCTTTCCTTTTGATACTTGGGATGTCTTCAGTGGCCTGACATCCAGGCCACCTGCTCCTTTAAACACCTCCAAGTGCTCCACTGCTATTCCTAAATCAGGCCTGGGGGACATGACTGAAGTGGGTGGAGGTAGGTACTACAGCTCAGAAGGGATTCTGTGTTTAGGCTGCCTCCCTAGAAGGCAGAGGGACACTAGCTGTTCCTTCCCCAAGCAGTCAATCTTTCCCAGAAGCCACTGTTTTCAGGGCAAGGACAAGACTCTCCTCCTGGAAGAGAAGTTGGGGCTTGTGATGTAGAGAGAGGCAGCCTTGCCCCACAAAGCTGAGGAGACTTTGAAGAGGAAGGAGGTCAAGCTTGGTGTCGTGCTGGCCAGCACTTTCTCTGCCAGTAGGAACATAGCCAGGGCCCTGCACAGGCGGTCTGGTTTCCAATTGTAACATTTCTCTGATAATTTGTTCTTTACAGCTACTTTTAATCCACGTAAGCGCCCTCTCCCAAGATCAAGTTGTATTTCTCTCTCAACTTTACTGTCCCAAACTAGCTTAATCTACTGAGCACTGCCTACATTACATGCAAACTGTGACTCTGGCTCTGTGAACTGGAGTGTTTGGGAGAGCCCCACATGACCCCAGGAGGGTCCTCTTATCCTTCTTTTAGAAAACGTATTGTAAGCAGGCGGTGGTGGTGCACTTGGGAGGCAGAGCTAGGCGGATCTCTGTGAGTTTGAGGCCAGCCTGGTCTACAGAGCGAGTTTCAGAACAGGCTCCAAAGCTACACAGAGAAATCCTGTCTCGGGGCGGGGGGGGGGGGGGGGGGAAGGGGAGAAAAGCAAAGGGATTGTAAATCACTGGGGACAGAGAGCTCAGTTCTCACATGTAAAGCTTTTCCTCCAATGGGAAGAACAGGTCTCATCTATAAAGTGGTATTAGGCTACTGCCCTTCTCTGGCTGCTGTGAGGTTTGAATGAATGAACATATGTACAGAGTACTTTGAATAGTGCCAAGCTTAGAGCTATGTTACTCCAGGAGAACAGTGGGCACTGCTAAGAATTTGTTGGATGAGTGAATTTAATGGGGGTGCTGAAATTTAGCAAAGTCAAGCAGCTTGTCCAAGATCACAAGGAAGTGACCTTGATGCACAGCAGTGACAAGGAAGTCTGCCACTACTCTCCCACCTTTGAGACAGGGTCTCTTGTAACTCAGGCTGCCCTTGAGCTCATACTCTTCCTGCTTCTGGCTTCTGAGTGCTGGGATTACAGATGGGGCCTTGTCCAGCCTTTGATCTTCTCTACAGAGACCTCAGTAGTTCATGGCAGTCTAAGACTTAAACGCTGGCCTCTGCATCATCATTGCCTGTGTGAGGGATGGGCCCAGAACTCCCTGCCATGCCAATCTCTTGGGGGACCTTGTATGCTGCTCAGTAACTTAAGATTTCTGCCCTGGACTCCTAACTCATCAGGTGCCCTGTGAGTTGACCTTGCCACTGTGGTCTCTGTGAAGCCTCAAGCAATGATAGCCCTGTCTGTTGAGTAGTGTACAGAGTATAAACGTCTTAGATGACACCCCAGCCCAAGTTGGTGATTCAGCAATGGAAAGGTGCAGTTAACAGATTGAGTCAGAATGAGGCTTAAGGCGGTGCTGGAGAAGCCAGAGGACAACTTCGTGGATTTGGTTCTCTCCTTCCACCTTTACATGGTTTCTGAGGATCAAACTCAGGTTATCTGTCTTGTTCGGCAAGTGCCTTTATCTGTTGAACCATCTTAAGAGCTGTCAATTTTTAATTAATTAAAAATCATTTCCTCCTTTTTTACTGAGCTAATTTGAAAAACCTCTTTTAAGTCTCAGGGGTGTTAGATTATCAGGTGTCCCCAGACTGTGGGCATATCTTGGTCTGTTCCAAGGAAGTCCTGTCTGCCACATCTGCCCACCCGTTCAGTCACAGCTGCCCACTCTTGCCTTGTAGACATGCTATTTTGGGGTAACTATCTGCAGATTGGGACCTGTGGTATTAACCTCTCAAGATCTGACTCACTGATGGGAGAAGTTAATCTGGACTGGAGGGAAATAATCTGGTTTCTGGAGAAAGACACTGTAGTGATTTGTATGAGAATGGCCTGCATAAGCTCATGTGTTTGGATACTTGGTTCCCAGTTGGTAGAACTGTTTGGAAAGGATTAGAAAGTGTGGCCTTGGTGGAGGAGATGTGCCACTGGTGGGTGGGTTTTGAGGTTTCAAAAGCTCACACCATTCCCAGTTAGCACTCTCCCTCGTCTCTCTCTCTCTCTCTCTCTCTCTCTCTCTCTCTCTCTCTCTCTCTCTCTCTCTGCCTCCTACTTGCTGAATAAGGATGTAGCCACTCAGTTACTGCCTCAGCACCATGCCTGCCTGCCTGCTGCCATGCTCCCCACCATGATGGTCATGGACTCCAACCCTCTGAACTGTAAGCCCCAGTAAATTCTTTCTACTATAAGTTGCCTTGATCATGATGTCTCTTCACAGCAATGGAAAAGTAACTAAGAGATATTAATCCATTATGAAGGCAATACCCCCGGATCCAATTTCCTCCTATGAGACCCTACCTCTTAAGTACCAACCACTTTTCAGTGCCATTCTATTGGAGACCAAGCTCTAGCACATGAATGTTTGGGGGTGGGGGACATGTCTAAATCATAGCTTGTAGAGAATGTCATATGAACTTGAATTTCCTTTGCTGTCTATAGAAGATCATAGATTGGTAAAATATGTTGTAGCTAATTTAAAAGCAAACAAATTTTAAGGTTTCCATTATTTTCAAAAATGTATGGGTGGACCCCTGGTTTTCAAGTTACAAAGAAAGGGAACACTCCCCAGGAAGGCGAATTCCCATGCTGACTTTTGCTTGTGGAGGGTTGTGCAGTGATATGGTTGCTCTGGATCCAGGCTTCCATCAGGCAATTCTCCATCAATTGCCTCAAGGATTGCATTTTCTTTCTTCCTTTTTAATTTATCTTCTTGTCCATTATTTTTGCATTTTAGGGAACAAAATATTAGGATTTAAAAAGGTTTAGAAGATAATTCTTGAAAACTCATATACCTACCAAACATATCAAATAATGAAACATTTATTCCATCTGAAGTTGATCCATTCTCCACCTTCCGTCTTTCTCTGTGGGTTGTTTCTGTAAATGTGTTCGCAGTTGTACAGTATATGTATAAATCTCCAGGTGTGATAAAGTTCCTTTTGCATATGTCTCAAAGTTTATATATTGATTTTTTTGTTTGTCCTTTGGTAATTTGCCTTTTTAACTCATCATTTGAGCTCTTCCATATTTAATACACTTTCTTTTATATAGTTGTTATTTTTTGAGGTTCTTGCTATATCATCTAGTATGGCCTCAAACTTTCAACCTCCCTACCTCCATGTCTAGAGTACTAGAATTATAAGCATATGCCTCCATGCTTACATTCTGACATGTGAAGATTCTAGAGTACACTTCTTCAGATGAACATGAAGTTGTTCCCATCTTTCTCTTTTACAAAAGCACTTCAGTGTGCTTCCTTCTACATCTGCTCTGTGCATATTAGAGAGAGTTTTTTAAGATTTTATTTTTATTTCATATGTATGTGCTTGCCTCCATGTATGTGTATGTGTCATGTGCATACTTGATGCCTCAGGAGAGGGCATTAAATCTTCTGGAACTGTTGTGACAGATAATTGTGAGCCACCATATCAGTGCTAGGAATTGAATCCTGGTCCTCTGTAAGAGCAACAAGTGCTCTTAACTGCTGAGCCACCATTTCAGTCCCCTGAGAGGCTTTCTAAAAGGCAGTTTTAGTTGAATTGTTGGTTCATAACTATCCAAAAATCTTCTTTATAAGTAGAAGGCATCAGATATTCTTTAAGTAGTGGTAGTACTCTACAACCTCCTCAACATTTTTCTTTTAATGCTAGGATGGAGCCCAGGGCCTCACACTCTTCAAGTGAGTTACAGCCCTCAGTCTTAGCATTCCACAGCAGCATTGTATGAGATGAGTCTTTGCCTTTGATCATCACCAATGCTTGCAGTTGCCCAACAAATGTTTGCTAACGTTATATTTAAACTCACATTTTCCTAAAGGATAACGAAGTTGAACACCTTTGCATATCTTTTAAAAAGATCTTATTTCTGCAGACTGTCCCATGATTAGAGTTTTGAGACTGGATCATTTTGTGAGAAGATGGGGATGTCTTTGAAATGAGACCACCCAGAGGCGGTAATGGGATGGGGTGGGAGAAGTAATGGGGTGGGGTGGGAAAGGTAACGGGGTGGGGATGGAGGCATCTGTTACAGAAGCTTCAAGAGAAGCCCCACAGATTCCTCTCCCCTTCTAGGCCTGACACCAAGTCTATCAGGCGACCCCTTTGTTCTGGCTCTCTATGGAGGCCTCTACTCAGGTGACTCCTGCCCTCACTTTCTACAGTACCCCTCCCTCTACATTTGCGCCTGTGCTTTCTGTCTAGATGGGCTGCAGTGCTGCCATAGAACACCAAAGTACAGGTAGCCACAGACAGGCCCTCGTGAGCAGTGCTGACAATGGTGTAGGAAAAGGAGACCACCAACATTTGGAGCTTCTGGCATTTCTTCCTGACCCTCAGCTTGAGTGATGTACAAGGTCTTCTTGATCCCTGTGTGCACATGGTCTATAGAGAGAGCATCTGAGCAACCAAGGATACACACTGTAGAGGCTAGGAGGCCTGGAGAATCCCAGAAGTGAATGTTAGGGCAGAGGCCAAACAAGGATGACTTGGGTCTGAGTGGCCACAGATTTCCTGGAAATCCTGATAATCAGGTCAGACCAACATGAATCCCACCTCCACCACTGTCCTTCCTGAGGATGTTAGAAACCCAGAAGGAGGGTGTTGCTAGGGCTTCTGACTCCAGAGGGGGAAAGGTTATCAGGAGGCACCCATTTTCTTCTTCTCTTTACCCACCCTGTGCCAGAACTCCAAATACCAAAGAAGGGGGCCATAGAGGAAAATTTCAGAAGTGGGAATGTCTAAAACTACCACATGTGGACAGCCAGTGGTAAGTTGGGCCTGTACTAGACTCCAGGCATGGGGCTGTTGTAGCCGCCAAACATAGGTCAGACAGAGCGTGTGAGGACATGTGAAATGAGAGGACTTGACTTGCACAGATCCAACCACACTCACGTACAAATTTCTCTGACCTGAGATAGCTCTCTGAGTCATTTTTTCACCGGTGCTCATTGAGATGCCATGGTAGCACCATGGTGGGCTTCTCCCAGCCCCAGCCTCTACAAGACCTGAGTTTCAGTTTCAGTTTCTGATGAGGCAGGTGAGGGAGATGTTGCATACCAGGCATCATTCAGCACTTACACCTCCAGCCAATCAGAAGCATACTAGTGTGGCTGCTGCTCACTTGGCCAATCATGTTTTGCATGACCTAATCCCTCCTGGTTGTCTATAAAAGGAGCCTGTAAGCTTCTCTGGGGGTGGTTGTCATTTTGTTGTGTGGCTGACCCCTGTATGCAGGAATTCTCTTGAGAAATAAATGCTTTTACCTTTGCATATGTGAATGATGGTCTTTTGTGGGGTGATCTGCAGATCCTAACATTTGGGGGCTCATCCAGGATTTCTTCCCCTGAGACCCCCCACCCCTGACACATTGAGCGTTTAAGGATCCTGGCTGGTAAGTGAGAGCTCTCTGTCTTTGTTCATCCCTGTTACATGTGACTTTGTAAGGCTTGAGCCAGTCCTGGAGGCCCGGGTGAGCCAGGTGGATGTGATAGTGGCATCCATGCCAGGTGAGTTAGTTACGTCTCAGACCCACCCAAGGGGGACTGGGTCCCATTGGAAATGGAGGTGGGACAGAGCAGGTTACTCGTGCCGGATAGGGCTTGCTTACAGAAAGAGAGGCCATTGTCCTGATTTTGGTTCTTTTTGGGTGTACCATACTGGTACATTGTCTGGTGTGTTATGTTGTCCTTCTGTGTTTTTGTCTTGTGACCACTTTTATTCTCCTAGAAGAGATGGGGCAGACAACTTCAACCCCGTTGAGCCTTTTTCTGAACCACTATAAGGACTTCCAGATCCAGGCCACTAACCTGGGACTTGTTGCCTGGAAAGAAGGCTCTCTATCTTTTGCAGGAACAAAGGCCAACTCTCAATGTAGGATAGTCTGAGGAAGGGACATCCGATCTCCTCACTATCTGCCAGGTGAAGAAGGACATAGTCTATGGGTCATCGGGACACCTAGATCAGGTTCCTTATATCACTGCCTGGCAAATGTTGGTTGAGAAGCCCCCTAAATGGCTAAAACATTTTCTGCCACCACCCCAGGCAATAGTTGCAGTAGTGACAGAAAAGAAATGGAAACCGGATGGGGAATCCTGACCCTTGGCTCCTTTTTACCGTCTTACCCCCTCAGGAGGAGACCTGGAGGAGGAAATTTTCTCAACACCACCCCCTATCAATCTGAGGGCTGTTAGGGGAGGCTGGGGGAGTGCCAGGAGGAGTCAGGAGTCCTCCTTACATGTGCACTCATTTGTAGAGGGAGAAGTTGCCAGCAGAGGCTGATTCAGGCAGCAGATGGTCCACTGGCCCTTTGGAACTAGCGACTTATACAATTGGAAGTTGCAGAACTCTAAGTTCTCTGAGAAGCCTACCAAACTAATTGACTTGTTAGATTCTGTTCTCTTTACCCATCATCCAACCTGGGATGACTGTTACCAGTCACTCCAGGTCCTCTTCACCACGGAGGAAAGAGAATGAATCCTGGCTGAGACCTGGAAATTGGTCCTAGGCACCAACAGGAGACCAACCACAAATCCAGAACTAATCAATGCCAGCTTTCCTTTGATCTGACCTGAATGGGACTTCAATACTGAGGAAGTTAGTGAGAGGTTGAAGGTCTACCCCCAAACTCTAACAGGGGGGTGGGGTGGGGTGGGGTCTCTGGGCAGCTGCAAGGTGGCCCACAAATTTATCCAAAGTAGGTCATGTATGTCAGGGGCAATAGGAGTCACCGGAGCCTTTCTAGAAGACTCATGGAGGTTTATTGGACCTATATACCCTTGGATCCAGAGGCACCTGAAAACCAACTTGTGGTTAGCCTGGCACTTGTCAACCAGTCAGACATCTGCCATACATTAAAGAGGCTGGAGGGGTTCAAGGGTAATAGACTGGCAGAACTCACAGCTGTGTCTGAGAAAGTATACAACAACAGGGAGACTCCTGAAGGTAGGCAGACTCAGGGGCTGGCTAAGATCCTGCTAGCAGCTTCAGCCGACCCCAAAGCAAAAAGACAGGATCTAAGGAGACTGGCTTTTGGGGGTTCAGCATGTAGGGGGAGGGACGTGAAGCAGAGACTGGGCAATAGGCCTCATCTACAAAAAGACCAATGCACCTACTGCAAAAAAAACCCCTGGAATTCTGGAAGAATGAATGCTCTGAATGACAGGGCTTGGGGGCCAAGGTACTAGAGCTGGGAGAACTGAGTGATTGAAGGAGATGGTGCTCAGCATCCCTCCTCAAGCCTTGGGTAACCCTAAAAGTGGAAAGGAGACCCACTGACTTCGTGGTGGACACAGGAGCATAAAACTCCACCCTAAAACAACCTCTGGGCCAAATATCCCAAAAGAAATCATTGGTAAAAGGGGCCACAGGAATGAGCCATTATTCATGGACTATTCAAAGATCGGTGGATACAGGGAAGGGATGGGTAACTCACTCTTTCATGGTCATTCCTAAATACCCATACTCCTTGCTAGGGAAGGACCTGCTGACCAAAATGGAGACTGACATCCATTTTGACCAGGTTGGGATCATGGTGACTGACCAAAAAGGGGAACTCCTCTATGTCCTTACTATGGCCCTCATAGATGAGTACAAACTGTTTGGAGATCTCCCAGAGTGGAAAAGAGATGGAGGGGCAAGGAGCTTGCTACAACAATCCAGGAAATTCCCCAAGCCTGGGCAGAGATTGGATAGGGTCAGGACTGGCCAAACACTGGCCCCCTGTGGAGGTACAACTGAAGGTCAGTGCTATATCATCCCACATCAGACAATACCCAATGCCCAGAGACACTAAACAAGGGATTGCCCCCAACATTAGATGCCTGAGATGCTAGGAGTCCTTGTCTGGTGCATCCATATCTAATGGGAACAGCAAAAGTCATAAGGCCAACACAGCTGCTTGATAAAGATCCAGCAGAGCTGAGGCACATGATAGCTGCCATGCCGCCTTTGGTTTTCATCTCTACCTGTTGCATACTTGGGATACTTTTTTTGGTTTTTCAAGATAGGGTTTCTCTGTGTAGGGATACTTTTAATATTTGTACAATTTGGGGACATTGGATTGATGGCAAATTTCTTATGAATCATTTATGTCTTCTCCCAGGAGTACTGCTTCTAAGCTTCCGCAGGAAAGTCCCGAACATACTATCCCTCCTGCTTTTAGGGAGATATCCTTATCCACTTGAAGGTCTTCCTTATACTTTGGAGAGTGTGACACCCATAAAGAAGCCAGAGGTCTCTTTATGAGGTTATGATATATTCTTGAAACATCTGTCCCTCAGGAACAAGATACTCAAAACAAAGTAAACTTAAAAAGGTCAACAAGATTTAGTGGGCTAGAGGAGTTGGCCACAGATAAGATTGCAAGCCTCTTCCCACTATACACTCAGACAATTACATGGCATATACAGCAACAAAGTTAGATTAGCTGAGGTTACCTCTGAGCTACACAGAGACTTATATTGATGAGCAAAGAATGGAGTGGATAGATGATAAAAGAATGAGGTGTCAGGACCTCCTTTTCTGAGAAAAGTTAGCACATGCAGAGTCACTGTAATATCATATGACCAAAGAACAACAGAATGCCAGGATTATACTTAAAAACAAATTCTATACAGATATAAAATATAAACATTGTGTTATGCCAGAATTTGGATAATAACTGCAGCAGCTTTGGCCTGAATATATTTCTTGGGCACTCTGACCATTAAGAGTTAATAATATACTGCTTGGGACATGACAATATGCCCTGGCTGGCTTGAAGATTTTTGTTTTGGTCTAGTGTCCTTGTAGCCACAAAAGCTACTAGCCTGAGAACAGGCTGTCATGTGCCTCTACATTCTTAAAAATTAGGTTATAGGATTAATGAGTAAAAATGATAACTCTGTTTATCAATGATGTCAAAACTTGAGGGAAAATGATTGGAAATAATAGCTCTGTTCTGTCATAATTTATTAATGATGACTAAAAGATGAGCAAGAAGAAGTGAAATACATTTCCAAATACAAAAATAATATGATCTATGTTTTGGAACGACATGAATCTATCACTGCTTACTAAATTCTGTATAAAGAAGCACCCTGGCTGCTAGTCAGTCAGGCTGAAAGGTTCTCACCACCACCATGGCCTGGCTCACCTCCTTCCCCCAACAACTTTTGACATCCTTTGCTGGGACCTGTCTACTGCTGGAGATAGCTCCTGGCACTTGTCCCCTGCCAGTTCCATGGAATACAGCCCTGCTGCCAGTCAAAAAGCCCAACTCCACTGACTATAGGCCTATGCAGGACCTCAGAGAAGTAAACAAAGGGGTAGAGGACATTTATCCCACTGTGCCCAACCCATATACCCTTCTTAGTACCCTGCCACCAGAACAGGTTTTCTATACAGTGATAGACCTCGAGGATGACTTCTTCAACTTGGCCTTGGCACCAGCCAGTCAGCCGTTTGCCTTTGAATGGTCGGATCCAGACAACGGGTTCAACAAACAACTGACCTGAACAAGGCTTCCCCAAGGATTCAAAAATACTTCCACTGTCTTTGATGAGGCCCTACACAAGGATCTGGGTGAGTACAGATGGGTCCACCCAAATGTCAGTCTGTTACAGTATGTGGATGACTTGCTGATTGCCACAGACTCTCTAGAGACCTGTGAGACTGAGGGATTGCTTAAAACTTTGGGGATTCTGGGGTACTGTATGTCTGTGAGGAAAGCTCAGCTCTGCCAGACTGAGGTAACCTACCTGAGGTACACAATCAAGGGGGGTAGAAAATGGCTGTTGAAGGCAAGAAAAGAGACCATTCTAAGAATCCCCTTGGCCCACCAACTGTTGGGAGATGAAGGAGTTCTTGGGGTTAGCTGGATTCTATAGGCTTTGGATACTTGGGTTTGCTGAATTGTCTAGACCATTACATGAAGTACCCTGAGGAGGGACTCTTTTAGAACTGACTGAGCAAATGGAAGGCCTTCAACAAAATCAAAACAGTCTTGCTAGAGACTCCATTATTGGCCTTGCCAGACATCACAAAGCCATTTCATCTATATGTAGATGAAAAGAAAGAGGTATCCACAGGAGTCATAAACAAGACTCTCGGACTCTGGAAGAGGCCACTGGCCTATTTGTCAAAGAAGCTAAATCTGGTGGCAATGGGATGGCCCCCATGGCTCCACATAATAGTGGCCATGGCCTTGCTGATCAAGGACTTGGACAAACTGACTCTTGACCAGGCCCTCACAGTAACCACACCACATGCTATAGAGGGGATCCTCAAACATCCATATGATAGATGGCTGACCAACACCAGACTGACTCACTAGCAGGCTTTGCTTTTAAATCTCCCTTAAGTCCAATTTACCTCTAGTAGTTCTCTCAACCCAGCCACCCTGCTCCCAGACCTAGATGGCCCTCTACATGACTGCCAGGAAATCTTGAGCCACCTTTCTTATTAGGCTCAGCAAATGGACCTGCCTTCATCTCATGTAACCCAAAAGCTAGTTAAGGTTATAGGAACAAATTGAAAGCTTCATTGTGTCTATCACTCCCAGAGTTCAGGCCAGATAGAAAGAATAAATTGGACCCTAAAGGAGAGCTTAACTAAATTAACCCTTGAGATTGGCAGTGACAGGGTATCTCTCTTTCCTTTCACTCTTTTTCAGGTTCGCACTTCTCCTTATACCCTGAACTTAATTTCATTCAAAATAATGTATGCCAGATCCCCACCCTTATTACCCAACCTCAAGGCAGAATTGTTAGCTGAATTTGATGACCAACAGTTTCTTTCCTCCCCATGAGTCTTATTCCAGGTGCAGAAACAGGTTTGGCCCCCAATACATACAGTCTATGAGAAGGCACCTTTGCCTGCTTCTCATGGGTTCTAGCAGGGGGACTTGGTGATCATCAAAAGACTACATGATAGACAGCTAGAAAAGCAACAAAATGAGTGATGATATGAGTTGGTCTTTAACTAGTCACCCTGGCTAACAATTCTGGTATCTGCTTTGGTCAATCCCTCGGTCCTTCTGATGCTGGCCCTAACTTGTGGACCCTGAATAATCAATACTCTGGTCAAGTTTGTTAAAAAATGGAACTCCACAGTGCAGCTGCTGGTTCTAAGACAGCAGTACAAACCACTAGATCAGGACATGGTAGGCCCTGACACAGAGGCGTCTCTAGGATTTGAGATGAGCCACTACTCAAGGAGGGAATGAGAGGCTATGGTAGCACCATGGTGGACTTCTCCCAGCTCCAGCCTCCACAAGACCTGAGGTTCAGTTTCTGTTTTGGTCTCCATTTCTGTTTCAGATTCGGTTTCTGGTAAGGCAGGTGAGGGAGATATTGTACGCCAGGCATGATTTAGTACTTACAGCCCCAGCCAATCAGAAGCATATTAGCTGCTTGCTTGGCCAATCATGTTTAGGATGACCTAATCCCCTCTAGCTGTCTATAAAAGGAAACTGTGAGCTTCTCTGGGGGTTGTTGCCATCTTGTTGTGTGGATGACCCCTGTATGAAAGAATTCTTCTCTTGAGAGATAAATGCTCTTGCTTTTGCATACATGAGTGGTAGTCTTTTGTGGGTTGATCTTCAGACCCTAACACTCATTATTCCTGTGTTTTCTAGACTTAGGTCCTGTACCTCTGCTGAGTAATGAAACCCACTGGACAGTGAAGGAATACGTGGCATGAAAGAAACAGGAGAGAAAAGGTCCCCAGCCCTGGCCACTGAGGGGCTTTGATTTCAGTGTCAGTTTAGGTGTGGTTTAAATGCATCCAGCTTCAAAAGGAGGTAACATTACCACAGTCAACATAAACATTTAAAAGTGATTTGTTTATTTTTATTTTAACTATACCAATGTTTTTGCTTGTATTTATGTCTGTGCACAGAGTGTTTGCCTGATACCCATGGAGGCCAGAAGAGGACATCAGATCCCCTGTTACTGGAGTTACAAATGGTTTGAGCCACCATGTAGGTGTTGGGAATAGAAACCTGGTCCTTTGGAAGAGCAGCCAGTGCTCTTAACTACTGAGCCATCTCTCCAGCCCCTCAGCATGAATACTTTCCAGGCATTCCTGGAACTGGAGACTCAGTAATCCCTTGGCTCTTATGAAACTCATATACTTGATGATGATTTGCACAATGTTACCCACAATGTTTAATGCTTTTGTGCATATGTTGTCTTGATGCACTACACAATGAAACTTCATTAAATGTGAGTTTAGGGCAGCAATTGTATTATTATCTATTAACCTTTAAAGTCTTTTATCTCCTCTTGTCAGACATTATCAGTAACTACATCAGAGATGTTGGCAATGGACAAAGAAAATTACTTTAACATAGTTTTTATTACTTCATATAAATCTCTTGTTCTAGTGCCTCTTAATGACACTAAAGAAGCCATTGATTCAGTGACTTTATTATATTCGCCATCAATGCCTCTTATTAGAGACAAGTTGAGGCATCCATATTTGTAGCATCGGCACTGTCATCGGTCATCACAGCACACATTTAAAATTTAAAATTGGTTGCTCTACACAAAAGCTTCTTTAATACCTGTTGCGGTTTCTTTGCTTTGCCTGGTTATCAGCCAGTGAAACAAACTGAGTTCTAGAAATAGTTTCCTTTCTCAGGGCATATTGCATTGGTTACGCTCTCCACATACTGCTTAGTAAATTCACCATCACTAGTATGCTTTGATTTTTTTCCCTCAAATACACTAACACATAATTAGTTTTTAAAGTTTTTTAAATGTAACTTTGAAATTTTTGTTGTTGAAAAGACAGACTCTTTTGCTTTTCTGCTATTTTGTCCACATAACACAATCCTTGAGACACACTGAATTAGTTGGAATGTTTTTACTTTTCATGCCCTAAGTATAAGTCTTTGAAAACTGGCACAAATTCATCACAAGTTAAGCAGAGTATCTTATGATTTGCCATGGCAATAAAGTAGTCAGTCTCTCACTTTCTGTGGAACAATCTTTCACCTGCAATTTCTCTCATTTGGGGTTCTGTTTTCTTTTTAAGAGGTTGTAGGAGCCATGTTGGTGAGTCAGGAGTTAATTTTCTGTAGACAGTAGGGACAAAGGGCTTGAGGTATAACTATACACGGCTTTTAGAGACCTGAGAACAAAGAGAGCATTATTTATTAACAGCCAGCAAGATGTTAGCCAAAGAGACCGGCAACTCCGGCAAGGTTGGAGACTAACAAAGCTGGCAAAGGTCAGAGGCCTGCAGGTGAGCCAGGACAGCAGCCAAGAGAACAAGTCAGAGGTGGACAGGGGGGGCTTTAATGTGTGGCCGCCCCCTAACTGGGTAAATGGTGTGAAAGCAGTGTATCATCATCTTGTCAGCTAGGCCAGAGGGGCATACACAGAGTGGACCCCTCAAGCAATTCCAATAGAAATTGTCTCAGTCTTTGTGTAGTTCCTACCATAAGCCTCTAAATAGCCCCGGGTGAGCAACTCTGTGGTTTTTCCCTCCTTAAGTTTCCCCTCCCCATTCTCAGGAATTCCTCTTGCTTTCTCAGGGGTCTGCTCTGCTCACTCCTCCTCTCACTGCATCTTTACTCCTCATCGACATAAGATAAGAGTTTGAGAGCTATCATCTCTGTTTAACCTTTGGTGACCACAGATCATCCAGTACCATGGTCTCTAGGTAAAGCCCATCTGGGCTGAGAGAGGCCCCTTCAGTGTCAGAGGTATGAATCTGCTGGGATGAAAAAAAAATAATAATTGATGGGCTAGTAGGATTGCTTACCAGGTAGAGGGGCTTCATGCCAAGCTCATGACCTGAGTTTGATCCCGAGTTCCCACGTGATGGAAGGAAAGAACCGAATTCTGAAAGTTGACTCTGACATGCTCACCATGGCATGCCTACATTTGTACACACACACACAACACACACACACATACACACACACACACACACACACACACACACACACATGCTTGCATGTGCGCATATACACACATTATACAAAATAACAGGCAAAGGTCTTTCTTTATTTGGTCAGGACAAATCTCTTCCACTCACGTCCCCCAAGTGAGCACACAGAAGCTTATGTTAATTATAACTGCTTGGCCACTAGCTCAGGCTTATTAATGACTAGCTCTTACACTTAATTGAACTCATAATTCTTATCTGTGTTTAGCCACGTGGCTTGGTACCTTTTCTCAGTCTGCCTTGTCATCTTGCTTTCTCTGTGTCTGACTGGCTACTCCTGACTCAGCCTTCCTCTTCCCAGAATTCTCCTTGTCTGCTCACCCCACCTATACTTTCTGCTTGGCTACTGGCCAATCAGCATTTTATTAAACCAGTGTACAAGGGCATTATCCCACAGCATTTCCCCTTTTCTGTCTAATCAAAAAGGAAGGTTTTAACTTTAACATAGTAAAATTACATACAACAAAACAGTTATCAAGCAAGAATTATAGTTACAATATCTAGTCTATTTATATTTGGCAAATTTAAAGAAAATATTCTATCTATCCTATATTTGTGAGTCTAAAGTTTCATATCTAACTTATCTCTTATCATAACCAAAGAAAATTATAACTATCTAGTCTTCAACTACATCAAAGACCCCAGAAGGATATAATATTACCTAAGTAAACAGGAAGTGCTTTGTAAGCAACTTCCAAAAACCTGGAAATGACAGAGACAGCTGCCTGCCTGGATTGTCATCCAAAGTTCCTCTGTAATGTTGGAGCATCCATCTTCAGCCAATAACCCTAGAGTCTTTTAGTCACTTCTTCCTGTGTCCTGTAGAATATTTGGCAGTTTCCTCTGTGAAGCAGAAACCTGAAGGACCATCTTGCCTTGCAAAGTTCAGTGGTCACCTTCCTATGGGTCCTGCATGTCTGGTTTATATAACATTTTGTCAAGCAGTCCAGGCAAGAACAGTTTCTTGCCCAAATGGCTAACTTCTGCCATGAAGAAGATAAACGTCACCACAATTTATTTATTTATATATTGGTTTTCTGAGACAGGGATTCTCTATATAACAGTCCTGCTTATCCTGGAACTCGCTCTGTAGACCAGGCTGGCCTCAAACTCACTGAGATCCACCTGCCTCTGAATTGTGAGATTAAAGGCATGCACCACCACTGCCTGGCTATATTTTTTATTATGCAAATTAATTGGTAGGAAGATGAAAAACAGGGCCTGGGTCCCTGTACATATTAGCAGCTGCTGCAGTAAGAAGTGGAGAACCAGTTGTAGAGCATGGTGGGTGACATTCCAGTTGTGTCCAAGGTATGGTAATACCTTAATCAAATAAGAATTCTTACCTGTCTTCTAGATAACATGAAATGCCTACCATTTGTAATCATTGTGACTTGTTGGTATTTTGGCTTTTTTGGGGGGGGGGGTTCCTCCACCCAGCTCCCAAATAAATCACACACGGAGGCTTATACTTATAAATGCCAGACCTTAGCTTGGCTTAATTTCTAGCCAGCTTTCCTTAACTTGACTTATCCCATCTACCTTTTGCCTCTGGACTTTTCCCATTCTCTTACTTCTGTAACTCTTACTCTTACTCTCACTCTGTAGCTTGCTGTGTAGCTCCAGGGTGACTGGCCCCTGGAGTCCTCCTTCTCTGACTCCTAGCTCCTCTCACTCCTCCATCTCTATTTTCTCCTCTCAGATTTCTCCTTCTGTTTATTCTCTCTGCCTACCAGTGCCACCTATCTTTTCTCCTGCCTTGCTATTGGCCATTCAGTTCTTTATTAGACCATCAGGTGTTTTAGACAGGCACAGTAACAGAGCTTCACAGAGTTAAAAAATGTAACATAAACAAAATTATCACACCTTAAAATAATATTCTACAGCAGTGACTCATTTGCCAAGTCATCCCATAGAAAGGGTAGCTGATGTTACTATTTCTAACAGTGAACCATCAGAATCTATGGAAGGGGAACTCTCCTCTAGAAGTCAGGGTGACTGACACATGCTATCTCATAGTGTCTCCAGCATGCTGTGAGGCTGGCATGACTGTCACCACATTATAGGCAAGGAAGAGGAATGGCACAGACATTTTGTAACTTATCTGGGGTCCTACAACCAGAAGCTGGACTCTGAGCTGGGATTTGAATTTAGGGCTCTTTAATTTTACCCAGCTCTTCTCAGTCTTTCAAGATGCTTGAGGTGGGTTCACCCAGTGAGCTAATAGCCTGGGGTAGCTAAGCATCTCTCCCAGTAGTTGCCTTCTTCCTCCTTCCTGAGGCACCCATGCATCACTTCATCTCCCTCTCAGGTTGCATGTCCATCGTGACTTCCCTTCCCATGGTTGGATCATTCTTTCTTACTACCATCAGTGTTTAGTGGCTGAGCTGTTGGTTGGCTGCTCCAGATGGTGGGGTAGGCTGCATCTCTGGGGGATTTTTGCAGTGGATTTTCTTGCTCCCTGAGGCCCCATAGGGCAGCGCCAGATCTGAGAGCTATTGGGACAGAGGTATGCCTGGCTTCCCTCTTGGTCCTGGCCTCTAGCTTTGCAGAACAGGCCTCTTGGGATGATTAGGAGGTTTTTGTCCACAAGCAGTCCCTGGGAACCTGTGCATCTCTCTTCAGGGAAATTTCCCTCTGGCTTGGGCTTTGCCTCTTTAGTGAAGCTTTGTTTAAAATGTGCTCTGGGGTAAGGGTAGAGCCTTGGTGTGCTACATGTGTTAGGTAGTTTTTATGTTCCTGACCATACTGCAGGCTAGGCAGCCCTGTTCTCTCCTTGTCTATGGGGACACTGTCTAGAGAGGCTAAGGAGCCTAGCCTAGGACCTGAGGAATACAACACTCCGAGCCGAAGCCAAGTTTTTCCACTTAGTTAACTTTTGACTTGAGTACTAAATGGACAAGACAGTGGAAGCCACATTAGGTATTTAGAACTTCCAAAGACTTCATGTTGCCTGTTAGAGGCTTCCATTACCACTGGAAGGGCTGGAGGAGATGGAATGTGGTTATCAGTGACCAGTGGGCAGAATGAACTGAAGTGACACATGAATGGACAGACACCAGTTGGCAAAGCCACGTTTCACACGTTCAAGTTGCTATGAGGGAGTAAGGGCTTCTCCACAACCCTTCACCCTTCAGAGCCCCCATCGGCTCCTCTCCTTGTCAGGCTCTGACCTGGAGCCAGACTGGCAAGGGCCATAGGCATTTGAGTTTCTACCTTGCTTGTATCACAGTGAAAGGGAAGCCATTGAGGCCCAAGGAATGCACAGTGGGGCCTAGTCCATGGCAGGGCAATGGGGAAGTTAAGCAAGGGAAGACAGTCTACATACTGTGTGGGGTCCAGGATATGTATTCACCCTCTCCCAGACCCTTCATCTTGCATGACCTCAGTGAGAAGGATGCTCTCCCACTACATTTCTCTGCATGCATATGGTCTGGACCTCTGTTCTTTTTTTTTTTTTTTTTTTTTTTTAGAGGTCAATGGCAGCCAAGAGAGCAAGATGGTGGCAAACCCAGGTAATCCACTAGTCAATCCTTGGCTGTACAGAGCCTCAGTCTTATGCCGATAATCTGAGAGGACCTGCTCCCCAAACATCTTCAGCAAGGCCATGAAAAGCTTGTCTACCACTTTGCACAAGTTTGAAGATGTGGTACAGGCATGGAGCTGGGCCCAGGCTGACTCCCAACCTCCCCCAACTTCTATTTTTCAGTTAACACATTTGGGGGCAGGTTTTGTTTTACAAATAAACTGATTGAAAGTAAAATAGTTCCTGTACACCTTGCCCCACCTTGATATTTTTGTTTCTCGTATTCTCAGCATCTTGCTGTAAAATGAACATTTGTAAAAATTAGATAACCAATATCAGTATGTTCTTAAGTCCATTGTTTATATTAGGGTTCACACACATAGATTTTGGCTGAGGTATAACGACATGTACCCAGCATTTTGGCATCATAGTGAATCATTTCCATTGTCCTAAAAATTCTGTGTTTGACCTTTTCATCTCTCTCTCCTTTCCCTCAGATCCTTGTCAATCAACGACAGGTTTTCTCTTCCCCACTAGTTCAGCCTTTTCCAGAATGCCACAGTTGCTGATGATCCACTGGGCTACTGGGCAAATAAGAATGAAGACAGCTTTTCAGCGCTCTCTTGCTGCTGGGAGCATGAGTCTAAGAGGTCAGTGTCCCTTGCCATGGTCTCCTGGCTGAGCACCGTCATGTATAGCTGCTTACAATTGCCCTAAGTTTCATTCAAATTGATGTGAACACCTGCATTTGACAACTGAGAAGGCTGACATCCCAGGTATATTATGGTCAGAATTCATGTGCTTGATACGGCCATAGCATCAAGCTGTCCATGGCAGCACACCTTCTCTTGGAACTACCATTCTTCACTTACTTATCATCAAATATTACCAGTGCCAGATTTGTTAGTGGTCATTGGGCTTATGGTTGTGAGTGAACAATGCAAGAAGGGGTTGGGACATGGTGGGCTTATAGCCAAATAGAGGAGACAGTGTTGAGAACAGGCCACTGTACTATGGTGTGTGTTTACCACTGGATGGGGCACAAGGCCTGGAGGAACAGGTGGGGCATTCAGCCTCCATTTGGGGACTGCAGGGGAAGTTGTGGGGAGGGCCCAGGATAGTTTCTTGAAGGATAAATTGGGAATCAACCAGCTTGAGGTTATGTCAGAAATCAACAAAAATACAACGTTTCCTAAGTGAACGGGGTTCAGAAAGGCTGAGACTCAGGGTGTGGAGTAGGGTTTGATGGTTTGAATGAGAATGTCCTGCATAGCTTGGGCATTTGAACACATGGTTCCCATTTGGTGGTGCTATTTGGGGAGGTCCAGGAGATGTGGCCTGGCGGGAGGAAGTATGTCACTGGGGGTGGGTTTTGAAGTTTCAAAACCTCATATTGTACCCTGTTCTCTCTCTTTGTCTCCTGCTTTTGGTTCAAGATGCAAGCTCTCAATTTCTGCACCACAGCTCTGCCATCATGGACTCTTACCCTCTGGAACTCTATGCTCAAATAAATTTGATCTTCTATAACTTTCTCTGATTATGCTGTTTTATAACAGCGATGGAAAAGCACACAGAAGTTCTGATAAGGGTACCCAGCAAGTAAGGAGGGACCCCTTATTCCTCACAGTCTGAATGCAAATTATGTTGATGTGAAGTTCAGTCTTGGGAGGACGAAGCAAAGATTTTCATCATGTCTCAGACAAGCCAGAAACAGGAGGAGAGATCCTCCCCAAGGCCTGGGATTGGCACCTGTGCCTGGTGGCCGAGGTTGACTTCATGGTAAGGGTTAATCTTGGTTGTTAGCATCACTGGATCTGGAGTCAGTTAAAAGGCTAGTCTCTAGGCATACCTCTGAGGCTTTTTTTTTTTTTTTTTTTTTTTGGTTAGGTTAATCTACGTGAAAGGACCCACTCTTCCAGTGGTGGCCCAGATGTAAGGTCCGAAGGAAAAGCTTTTTGCTTTTTTATTGCTTGCCTTCAAGTCTCCTTGGTGAGTCATTTACCCTGTTTGTGAACTCATCTACCCTGTTGTTGCTGCTGCCCAACTTGATACCACCCTCTGCTGACACCAGGACATAACTCTTCCAGCCTTCCGATGTGGACCCAAAACCAGTGGTTCTCCAGGGACCATCTAGGCCATCAGTGCTGGATTGTGCCTGCTGACACACTGAGCATCACTGGCCAAGCAGCTATGGGGTTCTCAGCCTGTCCAGTGTGAAGAGAGCCATAAATCCCCCTGTACTGCACACCCATTCTGTTGGTTCTGCCCCTCAGAAAGCCCTGGTCACCACACCAAGGTTCTAAAATAACTAGTACCTAAATCTGTGACACTTGTATCTTAATTTTGAAAAATGTTCAAGTTTCTTTCTATTAGAAAATGCTCTGTATTTTCCTTTCTTTAGTTTTTATATGGTTTTATTGATGTTTAATTCGCCTTTGTAGTTTTAAATATTCAAAAGTAAAGACTAAATCTCTGAAAAATCAGCTCAACTCCAAGAATGGGGGCGGGGGTGGGATTAACCAACTAACAACCCACCCTGCCAATTTGGCACTCAAAAGCAGCGAGCATTCCTCTGCCTGCTCCTCACTGTCTGGGACAATCCTTAGTCTGCCAGGTTCTCCACACACAGAACTAGCAATATTTTTGTGCTTCTATTGCCCCAAGTCCCAGGAGTGCTGGGAATCTCTGAGGGATTGGTCTATTTGCCTTTTAATTTCTTCTGGTGATTGTGAAAATTCCGATTGTTATAACTCAAGTATTTAACAAAAGATCTTAGAAATGAAAACTAAGATTCTAATTAAACTAAATACATTCAGAGGCATCAGAATCAAGGTGGCTTTTAACCTGTTCTTGACCCTCCTGTGTCCCCCTCCCTCCTGAGAAAACAAACCTAAGGGAGAGCTCTGCTTGGTCAACAGGACCTGGACATTCTCAAGGAGAGCTACTTGAAGGCACTCTGTGACGATAGTAATGTGTCTGTATTGAGTCAACACCCCTCTTTTCTGGCCCCTTTATTATTGGCCTTGATAGATACTCTTTGCTTATATTTGCTCCTGTTTTCTGCTGGCCAGACTTTTTACCAGTGTGATAGAGCATTCGATCCCAACAACTTTAGAGAGGAATTGTTTATTTGGGGTCACAGTTCAGAGGTTCCAGTCTGTTGTTGCAGGAAGGACACTGTGGAGCAGAGCAGCCCGCAACACCACAGCCAGGAAGCGGAGAAAGGGAGAATCAAGGAAGGGCCTTTGGTGAGACAGAGCCTTCAAGGACCCATCCTCGGAGACACTCTTCCTTTCACACCCCCATTGTCTACTCAGACTCCATCAATGTATTAATCTATCTATTAGATCAAAGAACTTAAGATCCAATCACTTTCCAGAAGCCCATCATCTGGCAGCCAGGCCTCCCACATGAGCCTGGAAAGGGGATTTTATGTATTCAAGCTGTAGCACTTAAAATAATGGATTGAGAAATACTTTCAGGAATAAAGATGGCCAGTCTGTTGGTGCCATGGCCTAGGGGTATGGGAGCCTAGAGATGTGATCTTGAGCAGATGACCAAGCCACTTCCCCTCCTCTACTTCAGTGGACCAAGGACACCAAACTAGATGTTTACCTTAGAGCCCTTCTACAGGGAAATGTTCACTGATCTCCCAGCAGCCTTTTGGCTGTTGGCTGTTAGAGGTCACATTGATGTGTGCCTTAAGAAGGGGCAATCTCAGGTAAATTCAGCTTGGACCCAGGGTCTGTGAGATTGCAGTGGCATTGAAGCTGCTGGTCTTAAGCAACCCTGGGTAAATTGTCCTATCTGTATGAAATACTGAGAGCTAACACTGATGGAATACTTGTCAGGAGAGGAACTGTTCTGAGTTCTTCCCATGTTATAACATATGACATGCCCACTGCAATATTGACGTTTTAAACCTGTACAGCTCCTCAGGGTTTAGTGTATTTTTAGAGCTGTTTAATTCTCCCAATTCCAGGAAATATTATCACTCCAGTTTTATCCGGGGGGACCTGGAGACTCTGAGGGAACACACAATTAGCTAAAGGTGAGGCAGCAGCAATTCCTGTAGCAGGTAAGAGGCTGGGTAAAGGACTCCAGAGTCTCTCCATGGTTTCACCTGTTGTTCTACAGCCAATGGACTTTATCTTGCACCTCTTCAGAGCCTGACAGAGCAAGAAGTCGTTGTCAAGCCTCAAACCAAGTCTGTGGGCAAGCTCATAGTCCTACTGGGCTCTGTCCCTGCAGGTTTCCAACATTGTCCCATGAGTTACTTGGACACAGCTCAGCACACCAGCCTTGTACTGCTTGGTGGGGACCTGGCTGAGCTGAGCTAGCGCCTGCTGATTGATGCTATGAAACAGTACTAATACTCCCCTCTGTTCTGCTTTTCATTTTTAGATCATGTTCTTGTTCTTAAGACTTCAAATCCTAGCACTTGGGAGGCAGAGGCAGGTGGATCTGTTGAGTTTGAGACCAGCCTGGTCTACAAATCAAGTTCCAGGACAGCCAGAGCTACACAGAGAAAGCTTGTCTCGAAAAACAAAACAAAACAAAACAAAAAACAAAAAAGACTTCTTTTCTCTGCCCACTACACTTGGCTCTATGGTGTGCTTTGATCTTGCAAGGGGGAGGTCTTTTGCGCCTATCCTTGGCAGGTTATAAAAAATCCTTTTCGAAAGCATCTTCAACAAATGGTGCTGGCATAACTGGATATCAACTTGCAGAAGGCTGCAAATAGATCCATATCTATCACCATGCACAAAACTTAAGTCCAAGTGGATCAAAGACCTCAACATAAATCCAGCTACTCTCAACCTGCTAGAAGAGAAAGTAGGAAGTAGTCTTGAACGCATTGGCATAGGAGATCGCTTCCTAGGTATAACACCAGTAGCTCAGGCACTGAGACAAACAATTAATCAATGGGACCTCTTGAAACTGAAAAGCTTTTGTAGAGCAAAGGACACGGTCAACAAGGCAAAGCGACAGCCCACAGAATGGGAAAAGATCTTCACCAACCCCACATCTGACAGAGGACTGATATCCAGAATATATAAGGAACTCAAGAAATTAGACATCAAAATTCCCAACAGTCCAATTAAGAAATGGGCTATAGAACTAAACAGAGAATTCTCAGCAGAGGAAACACAAATGGCTGAAAGACATTTGAGGAATTGCTCAACATCCCTAATCATTAGGGAAATGCAAATCAAAACAACTCTGAGATACCACCTTACGCCAGTCAGATTGGCTAAGATCAAAAACACTGAAGACACCTTATGCTGGAGAGGATGTGGAGCTAGAGGAACTCTCCTCCATTGCTGGTGGGAATGCCAGCTGATACAGCCACTGTGGAAATCAATATGGCGCTTTCTTAGAAAATTGGGAATCAATCTCCCCCAAGATCCAGCTATACCACTCTTAGGCATATACCCAAGGAATGCTCAAACATACCACAAGGGCACTTGCTCAGCTATGTTCATATCAGCATTATTTGTAATAGCCAGAGCCTGGAAACAACCTAGATGCCCTTCAACCGAAGAATGGATAAATAAACTGTGGTACATATATACAATGGAATACTACTCAGCAGAGAAAAACAACGACATCATGAGGTTTGCAGGCAAATGGAGGGATCTAGAGAAAATCCTCCTGAGTGAGGTGACCCAAACTCAGAAAGACAAATATGGTATGCACCCACTCATAGGAGAATACTAGTGGCGGAACAAGGATGACTGGACAGCTACTCACAACACCAGGGAGGCTACCTGGATAGCAGGACCCCAGGAGAGACACGGGGATCACCCAATGACGGAGAAATGGATGAGATCTACATGAACTGTCTGGACGTGAGTGGGGGTGGTGAGGGGTGGGGGGCGAGGGAATGAGAACTTGGGGGAGCGGGAGGTCCCGACTGGATCAAGAACAGAGAGGGAACACAGGGAATGTTCATGAGAGATGAAGACCACATGAGAATAAGAAGAAGCAGAGTGTAGGAGAGGCCCACAGAAATCCACGGAGATGCCCCCACAGTAGACTGCTGGCAATGGTCGAGGGGTAGCCCGATCAAACCTACCCTGGTGATAGGATGGCTAAACACCCTGATTGTCGTGCTAGAGGCCCCATCCAGTGACTGAGGGAGCTGGATGCAGATATCCACGGTCGGGCCCTGGGTGGAGCTCCGGGAGTCCAGTTGGCGAGAAGGAGGAGGGTTTGTGTGAGCGGGAGTTGTTGGGACAGGAGATGGATGGAATACAGGGACAAGTGGCCAGACAAATGGAAACACATGAACTGCGAACCAATGGCTGAGGGGCCCCCAACTGGATCAGGCCCTCGGAATGGGTGAGACAGTTGATTGGCTTGATCTGTCTGGGAGGCATACAGGCGGTTGGGCCGGGTCCTGTGCTCAGTGCATGAGTTGGCTGTTTGAAACCTGGGGCTTGGTAGAGACCCTTGGCTCAGCCTGGGAGGAGGGGGCTAGGCCTGCCTGGGCTGAGTCCACCAGGTCGATCTCAATCCTCGGGGGAGTCTTTGCCTTGG
>CABHPQ010134509.1:1304-12913 GCA_902168405.1 Peromyscus aztecus
CTTACAGTATCTTAGGACCGTTAGGGGCCTCAGGACCCTGCTGGAAGAGCAGCAGCCTTCCTGCGCCGCCAGTGTCTAGAAGATTCAGGACCTCTGGAGATGGCGGAATTCCTGTGGCTCAGCACCGGCCTGCCTCTAGGAAGTGTAGCAGCGATAAGGGCATAACTTCCGTGGAGCCCCAGCACTGGCGTGTGTTTTTGCTCTGATGTTTTTGTAAACACACAGAACTCAAGAAAAGTTCCTTGTGCTGGGGTTTCACACCTGTACAGCTCACACCAGTGTATGGGTTCCATAGTTCTAACCCTAAGCCGCCAAGCTTTCTGACCGGTTTTGCTTCCTGCCATGCCTGCGTGAGGAGGACAGCTCAGCACGGAGCCTGTGAGTTCATGAGCACCTCTAGCTGTTCAGAGATGGGGACAGAGTCTGTTCCTCCTTCACAGCTGCTCCTCCCTGCCTTAGGGCCACCGGGCAGCTCCGGTATATCCAGCCCTGGCTGCTACTGGAACCGCATGGATTTCTGGGATGCCTGGGAATCAGGATCTGTGACTTCCCTCCTCTCTCTTGCTTCCTTAGGTTCCTCACTCACTCTAGTTTCTCCCCTGCTGTGTCTTGCAGAGGGTCCCAACTCGATCAGCTCAGGAACTATAGCCTGGCCACCACCATTTCTTAACTCAAATGCTCAGCCTCATCCTCCTTAGGGCTGGCCTAGGGTTTTGTGGGGATGCCACTGGGGTGCAGCTGTAGCAGTGATCACACATGTAATAAATCAGCGTTTCCTTCTTGCTTCAGGAACATTCTTCATGAAGCCTTCAGCAAGGGGTCTGGTTCCTGGATCCTTCTCTGGGCAGGTAGACATCCACCGTCTTCATTTCCAGGGCAACCACTGATCCTCCAAATGACTGAGGACACAGCAGGGGATCTGAGCTTCATGGCCCCAAGGACAGTCCCGCCTGTTCACCACTACATCCCCATAGCCTGTCTCATGGCCTGGCAACTAGAAGCTGTGGTGAATTTTTGTTCAGGTCACAAAAGGGCATGCCTCTTGTCCAGAGCCGGTCACCTGCCCTTCATCACACCTGCCTTCCTCCCAGATCACAGACTATATCTGTCTCCTGTGCCTGGCCCACTGGCCCACTTCCGTTTACATTCTTAAAAGTACCACATTTTCTCTTAGGACCACCGTGTTCCTTCTCATCTTCCCCTCCAGCCAACTGCTGTCCCCCCATCAGTTCTCCTTCCCGAACTCCACACCTGAATAAAATAAAGGTCCTGGCTGTTAACTCAATGTTAGAAGTTCCTTTTTGTCTCCAGCGTTTCCCAATGCAACCACCATGCAATTGTTTGTGTAAGTCTGCAGGCCCTCCAGGGAAGATGATGCCGAGGGACCATAGCTGCATTTGCTCCTGGGTCTCCTGAGTGAGGGAGGGAGCGCAGTGACAGAAGAGTGTGTGGCTCCCGCTGGGTGGCAGAGGTGGCTCTGGTTCCTGAACTGTGCAGGGCTGGCCGCACTGGGATGCACAACAGAGCCTTATCCTGCCCTGGGTAGTAAGGTGTCAGGGCCTGAGTCCTAGCCCTGGGGGCTCTTGAATCTAGCCAGGCTAGGACAGAGCAGTGTGGCCATTCATCTTCTCCCTGTGTTTTATCCACAGGCTGCGTGGTTCTTCCCACCTGGGCCGGAAGCTGACCGCACCAGCTCCGGGCAGCAGCGGCTCAGGCTGTCCTGAGCTTTAGGCAGAAGAGTGAAGATCTCCAACAACATCTGTGCTCGGGCTTTGTAAGCTGCCAGCGGCTTGTGTGGAGAGAAGATTCCAGAGCCCAGAGGCATGGGTTGTCACCAGGAACTCTGGGCTGGGGGATGACATTCACGCAAAGCCTTGAGGTCACCTCTGTCAGCCAGGCCTGGCAAGGGCTGGCAGGGGAACAGCAGGGTCCCTTGGCACCAGCAACACAGCCTTTGACTGCCGGGCTCTCTGTGGGAGGTGGCAATGTTGTTCCATAGTGTCCCGGACATCAGGGAGCAGAGTGCAACTGAGGACATTGTATAAGGGACAGAAACCCACAGGGCAGCCCACCCTCTGATGGTACCCACAGGCTTTTTCAGCAGATGGCACCAGAGTCCTAAGGCCAAGGGGAATTTTCCTCTGTGCCCATTGCCAAGCACTAGCCCGTCCCTCTAAGGGGTGAGTTCCAGGAAGCTGCCATGGATGTAGGACAGGTATTGGTGACCCATCAGACACTGCTGAGGGTCCCCCAGCAGGACTCTAGGCCCCAGGGAGCTGGTGGAGCCTATTGCCTGCCCTCCTTGGAGCCATAGAAGATCAGTAGATATACCTGCCAGTAGTACTGGACTCCTTCTCTGGAGACCCAGCTGCCCCTGAGGGCAGTCATGAGCCCAGTGTGGCAGAGGGACCCATGGCCACTGCAGTTCCCACAGAGATTGGATTTCTGTCAGTGTGGGGTCTAGTAACAAGGCTCCTGTCACACCTGCTACCCTCCTTGGCACCAGCTGGCAGCCTGCATCCTGCTTGTTTGTTCCTTGAGCTCAGAAAGAAGGATCCGAAGACACTTCCCGAATGTGTTTCTCAAGGGTTCCTCACCAGTGTCCCCTGTAGTAGGTTCGCAGAGGCCTTCTGATGCCACTGTTGAAGCCAGTCTCCTCCCTGGTTTGGCTAGCCCAGTGTAGGGAGGACAGGCACTCCTGTGTCTGGCACAGAGTAGGCAGGGTGCCTAGCCGGTGGCTTCCCAGGCCATTGCTGTGTCAGGATGGAGCATGCAGAATGTTCTGCCATTGGCAGAAGTGGAGCCATGGTACAGACCAGTGTGGTCAGCGCTCAAGTCCTCACAGCTCAGCCTGGTATTGGTGCTGTGGGTGCTGATTAGAGGGTAGGACTTTAGGGCGGGGCTCCCCATGAATGTGCTCTGGGAAGGAGCCCAAAGTCTACTTCCTGATGTGACTTAGGCTCAGACTGGCCCTCATCCGTGGTCCAGCTCACTTTCTACTCTACACCTGATCACCAATGTTGGAGACTTTCAGGGTCTTGGCTTGTGGACTGTGCCATCGGGACTAATCACTCTGCACAGCACAGAGGACCTAGCCACGGTGCTTGTCTGAGCATAGGTATTGCTTTTAGTAGTTTTCTAACTTAATAAAAGTGAGGAAGTTTCTGACTTTCCTTTTGTTCTAAACCTACTGTGGCTTTGTGAGTTCCTGATCCAGAGTCTGCCTGTCTGTGCCTGCTGCCCTAACTTTCTGTTAGGGCTTTCCCCCCTTAATCCTGTGTTACAACCAGTTCCATTCAGTAGGTCAGCTTTGTGCACCATGGGCCCAGAGACAATTTGTGAAAGCCACATCAGTGCTGTGAAGGTGATCATGGTTAAGTCAGCCAGAGACTGCTGGGTCACAGCACCACCCCAAGGGCAGTTGGTCCTCGGGGGTTACGTTAATGCCCTATGGGCCTGCTGTCCTTCCTCTACTGTGACTGCAAACTCAGGAGTATGTGCTGGTTAGATGCGGCTGCATGAGGTGGTCTAACCTCGGCACCCCTTCATGGCTCTCACCTTTAGTGGGAAGCACTTCAAACAGCAAGTGAGGCACTGTCACCTTGCTCCGACTGGAGTAATCATTCCACTGTATGAACCAGGAGCCTCTCAAAACTAGATCATCCTGGGAGATGGCTCAGAGGTCAAGAGCATTGTCTTGCGTTTGCAGAGGACCTGGGTTTGGTTCTCAGCACCCACACAGTGGCTCCCAACCATCAGTAACTCCAGTTCCTGGGGATCTAGCCCCCTATTCTGGCCCTTGTGATCACCAGGAACACATATGGTACACATACATGTGTGTGATCACCAGGAACACATATGGTACACATACACATTTTTAAGGCATCCAAGAGCAAAGACGGTCTCCTATCCCAGCCCCCGCAGTGTCTTCATGCAGGTCTCCAGTTTTGACAGCTGTAAATACAGGCCACAGTGGTGAGAAGTCAGGTCCTTTCCTTCCTTCCAGGTGCCTCATTACCTTTTAGACTTCCTGGTCCAGCAAGCTGTGCCAGCTCCTGCAACTCTGTGTGTGTGTGTGTGTGTGTGTGTGTGTGTGTGTGTGTCTGTGTCTGTGTCTCTGTGTCTGTTTGTGTCTGTCTCTGTGTCTCTGTGTCTGTTTGTGTCTTGTGAGTCTGTGTGTGTCTGTGTAGCCCTGACTTTCCTGAAACTCTGTGGAGACCACAAAGGCCTCAAACTTACACCGTTCCTCATTTACAGTTGTGAATTGGACTTAGCCCCACCTAATACAGCCTCCAGAGAGGTTGGACAGTACCCAAGCTAAAGTCCTTTACCATCCCAGGAACCCCACAAGGGCTGTGTCCTTGACTTCTTCCTGCAGGTGGGGAACCAGGTTCAGGCTAAACGACCCAGGGGGCTCACATGGTTGCCCATAGTACGTGATCGACAGTGTGTGGCAGCTGGGTCGAGGGCTGAGGCTATGCTCTAGATCTGCGAGTGCACAGCCAGCTCCTGGACCACCCCTGTTGCAGTGATGGGGCCTTCCATGCTGCAGTGGGGCATCTGTGGTCTACTTGTGAAGGAGGTGAGGGGCTCTGTACCTGACTCTGGAATGGGGCTTCCAGAAGGAAGGAGCCCTGCCAAGTGCACCAGCGTGGGGCCAGTTCTCCTGGGCAATAGTCCCCAGCACCACCAATGGAGAGGCTTGCCTAACAGGGAAGAGTTCTGGCCATCCCGGAGGGTCAGCATCCTGGGAGCCTGTCCAGGTGAGGATGGGTCCCTTCTTAGTGTTAACACATCCCGAGAGGGCCACTGTGTTGTCCATTTGCACATACTCCTTCCTGCTCTACCTCAGGGCTGTGTGAACTAGAGAAGAAAGGTCTGTTTATGAAGCAACTGGGCAGCTTCTGTGAGTTTGAGGCCAGCCTGGTCTACAGAGCTAGTTCCAGAATAGTCAGAAACCCTGTCTCCAAAAAACAGAAGCAAAGAAAGGAAGGAAGGAAGGAAGGAAGGAAGGAAGGAAGGAAGGAAGGAAGGAAGGAAGGAAGGAAGGAAGGAAGGAAGGAAGGAAGAAAGGAAGGAAGGAAAGCAGTTGGGTTCCAGGGAGGCCTCTGTGGGGCTTGGCATCAACAGGCATGGTGGCAGGAACAGAAAGCTGAGAGCTCACATGAAAACGGAACATGAAACAGTCAATTGTTTTTGTTTGTTTTACGAGACAGGGGTTCTCTGTGTAGCCCTCACTGCCCTGGAACTGAGACTAGGCTGGCCTTGAACAGAGATCCACCTGCTTCTGCCTCCTGAGTGCTGGAATTAAAGGTGCACTCCACCACCACTGCCTGACAAAACAGTACATTGTTAGTGTGTTGTTTGAATCTTAGATGGTCTTATTAATAGAAATCAGGGTGAAAGCTGAAAGATCAGAGAAGCAGAACAGCCAGCTACTAGTTCTTACCTGTAAGAAATTCTCAGCCCAAAGAGGGTGAGTTCCTGTTTCCTCAAGCCTATATACCTTTCTCTGCCCTGCCATATTACTTCCTGGGATTAAAGGTGTGTGTGCTTCCCAAGCAAAGGCATGAGATCTCAGGTGCTGGGATTAAAGGTGTGTGCCACCACTGCCTGGCCTCTATGTCTAATCTAGTGGCTGGCTCTGTCCTCTGATCCTCAGGCAAGTTTATTAGGGTACACAATAAATCACCACATTAGTGAGGTGCAGCTGTAAACTCTCAAGGCCCTCTTCCAGGTAGAGTACCTCACTCAGCAGGGTGCACCTCACCATAACCTCCCCAAACAGCACCACCAACTGAGGACCAAGAGCTCAGGTAAGAACCTCTGGGTGCATTTTTCATTCAAACCATAAGTTAGTACAGTGCTAGCCTTGAACACATAGAGGCCTGGGATTGATCCCTAGCCCTGGATAGACAGCTGACACAGTGTTCACACCTGTAATCCCAGCACTCCAGAGGTAAAGGCAGGGGAGTCAGGAGATCAAAGTCATCCTCAGCTACACGGGAGTTTAGGGCAACTGGCCTACTTGAGACCCTGTCTGAAACAGCAACAAAACGGTTGTCTGAAGGTTAAGGCCAGAGAATTTGATGAATTCAAGGCCAGTCGGGGCTGCAGGATGAGTTCCAGGCCAGCATGGACTACAGTGTGAAACATTGTCTCAAAAAAACCCGAAAGCAAAACTAAGAAAAATGCAGCTGGGTCATTAATGCATGAGACTGTCAAGAGCTTGAGTCATTCATGATCATCCCTGGGTGGGATTTAGTGCACGGAGAGACGCAGGCTCAGTCTACACTGCCCTGCACCTAACCTCCAGCTTCGTTTGTTGACATGTGGACTTCACCAAGATGAGCAAGGTCAGCCTTCCCTTACTTCCTTTTCCAGGCTCAGCAGCCATCAGAGTCAAGGCACTGTCCCTGGAGCCAGGAGTGTTGGGGTGAGGGTCCCAGGCCTTGTGCCAAGAAATGCCCTGCAACCAGGAGTGAGGTCTACCTCGCTGGGTTCTGCCTGGGTTTCTTCAGGGAAAAGGCTCCCAGACACCTTGAACTCAAGCTCCAGGTAGGTGGGTCAATCCCAGGTTCATTGGCAGTACTGTTACTAGGTGGTATGTGCTGGGACTTGGCTTTTTATAGGACACCCCCCGCCCCCTGCGGGAGTGACTCGGGAAGATGGAAGACAGCCTAGTATGCCTGAGTGCATAGTTCCCTCCTCAGCACCAAAGCATCAATAAAAATCAAACTATGCCCTTGAAGAGTACACATCGCTCCCCAGCTGGCTAGAGAGGGCCAGGGTGCCATGTAGGGAAGTCTGTTCCTTGTCCCACTGGAGAGAATGGGGGCGGCCTGTGGCAGTCAGGTACCCTAGTCTAGTGGCTGTAGACTAGGGCAGTGCCCCTGTACAGGTCTCCAGCCAGTCACAATGACCCGTCCTTCCTCCGTCTAGGTTAGGAAGGAGCAACTGCCCACAGTCTTGAAGAATTGAATAAGTCAATACATACCCGGGGATGGGTGTGGTGGCCCAGGCCTGTAATCCCAGCACTTAGGAAGCTGAGGCAGGAGAATCAGAGCATTGACAATTCTAGACCAGCCTGGGCTACAGTTGAGATACTGCCTCAAAGATGGAGAAACACAGCTGAATCATAGGACATGCAAAGCCCCACCGGCAGTGCCTGGTGCTTGGAGAGTGCGTTACAGTTGTGAGCCATTCTTGTTACCCTGTGATGCTTTGGCCAAATACAGGAACCCTGCCACAGCTCTTTCCTGGCTCAGCCTCCTGGTGTGTGCCCAGCCTCTGATTTCTGGCTCTGTGTGTCATGGTTTATGTAGTGTGACCATGGACATCTTCGCTCATCACTCTTTGCACATTGTGGTAGTGCTTTAACATCCTTTAAACCCCAGTGGGAACTTGGGGTCAAAGTGAACTACAGTGTAACTGAAGAGACAGGCTGAGGGGTGACAGGGCAATGTGTGGAGACCCACAGAGGTTTCCTAGTAAGAACTTACTCAGAGTCATAGAATCTAAGTTTGCTTTACCCAGCAGGACTGCATAAGGAGATGATTTGGCCAGGGGGTGTTTACCAGGTGTTTGGCAGGATCTACACTTGGCTGTACAGTGTGCTTTGATCTTGCAAGGGGGAGGTATTTTGCCTCTCCCCTGGGCATATTATAAAAAGCCTTTTTCAATATAGGATGGGGCTGTTGGGTATTGATCCAAGCCCTCCCAAAGCTATCCTGTGTTTCTATCTTTGTTCTCATCATTTAGGTCTCTCTATCTGATATTTTCTCATTCTTCTCTCCACCTAAGAACCCTTCAAAAGGTGGGAGCTGGACCCCTACAGCAAGGTCTTTGCAAATGAGGCTAGCCCAAGAACTTCCACTTGTCCAGTGGTTGGCACAAGGCCTTCTCCTTGTCTAAAACAGCAGCTCCTCTCTTGTTTCTGTTGTTGACAGCATCACTAAGGAAACATGGATCTCTGGGTGGGGCAATGGCTTTGTGGGTAAAATGAGGATATTAGTTCAGATCTCCAGCAGCCATGTCAAAGCAAGGCACAGTGGCATGTGTCTATAACCCTGGCCCTAGAGACAAGTTGATGCTGGGAGCTGGCTGGGCAGCCTAGACAAATGGTTGAGTTCCAGTTTCAGTGAGAGACCCTGTCTCAAGAGAACTAAGGTGGAGAGTGAGTAAAGAAGACACCTAACACACACATACACACACACACACACACACACACACACACACACACACACTTCCTCCTGAATCTCATGAAGCAGCAGATTGGTGCTGCCATCACAAAGAAAGGGGGAACTGAAAATCCAGGACCGTCTTTAACCACTTATGAAGCTCCAGTGTTCCAGTCACAGAATCACACAGACCTGGTGTGATTTACACCATCAGAACCACACTGGACCTTGGATAACAAGTTAGCCCTATGAAAACCACAAAAAAACCACAATCACCAAGTGCAGCCTCAAACACAGCTCAGGATTTAATTCTATTTGTTCTTTCCGAGTTTAACATAAAGGTTCTCACTCTGCTTGCGCATTAGACTCCACCGAGGAGCTTCTAAGCGCACTAAAGCTGAAGCCCCCGCCTCAGTTCCTCTGCCTCATGGGTCTGGGCTGGACCCAGTAACGGTTTTTGTTTTGTTTTGTTTTTCCCCAGAAGCAGAGTTGTTCTTTCATCAGGACAGCTGAAGGGCCACAGCCTCTCTGAGGGAGTGGAGACTGTGCACACATGAGTGCACACATGACAGTGACTGTGCACATGTGACTATGCACAATGGAGACTGTGCACACATGAGTGCACACAAGACAGTGACTGTGCACACATGACAGTGACTGTGCACATGTGACTATGCACAATGGGGACTGTGCACACATGAGTGCACACATGACTATGCACAATGGGGACTGTGCACACATGGTGCTGGGCCTTGGGGTTGTTTATGGCAGAAAAGGGATGAAGATTCCATCTGCATCTCAGTTCCCTGTAGTCTCAAAGTGGGAGGTACCAACAGACGGAAGCATCCTGGTCCCTGACAGCCCACACGTGTGATCTGTGAAGTCAGCTTTCCTGCGCAGAGTTTCTCAGTCCACCTGAGGCTTTTAGGTCATTAACCCTTTATTCCAGACCCTGAGGACAGATTAAAAAAGAAGAGGAGCAAAGTATTCTCCCATTGGCTTCTTCGTGATGGAGATGATGGAGGGGGCATAGGCTCTGTCCCCAGAATCTAAGAGAGTGTTGTTCTGGTTGACTTTATGTGGCGGGAGGAGAGTTTTAACTTGATCAGCTGTGGTGGATCATGTGACTGCCATCAAGTGATCCTAGAGAAACATCTGAAAACTGGTAGAGGTCTGAAAATGGATGGTTACAGAGCGAACCTGAGAGACTGACTAGGAAGGTGTAGTTGAGGGGCGGGGAGTAGAATCGGGAGATGATAGAGAGGAGCCAGAGAGGGGAAGTGGGTGTCCCTAGATGGGGCCCCCATATAAGGTTGGGAGAGGATTCGTACTGTGTCTCAAAGGGCTGTGGGTATCAGTCAGAATGGGAAGGATGCCAGGAGAAGTGATACACTTCGGGAAGCAGTAGCTCTACATTCTGGATTTTGGAAAGAATAGAGGGAGGTGAGAGACTGGAAAAAGCGGGGCCATCTTAGAAGGTCCACTACGGGTGAAGGACCTGGGAAGGGGTGGATCATCGTATGAAGATGCATCTTGAGAGGGGTGTGGATCCATCGTGATGAGTGGGCAGAGCAGAGCAGGAGCACTGGACAGTGGACCAGAGCCCTACAGCAGGATAAGGTAACTGTAACCGGCTGTTGGTTGCATCAGACTCCTGCATAAGGTTCAATCACCTTGAAGTTTTGAGAGAGGTCAGGTAAGTCATCATCTAGCTGACAATGTGAAAGAGAAATGGAATCCCATTGAGTCCTTTACCATAGGCTTGTCTAGGAAAGCCCTGAGAACACCACTTGGATATCCTAAATAATTTCCCAAACCTGTGAGTTTGATGACCTAGTACGGGGACGCCTCCTTTAATCGGGGAACATGGGTGCTCAGGGTAGAAAGGCACATTCTGTCTATGAGAAGTACTCTTTCAGAAAGTGATAGTGTTTCATAGTTAAGTGCAACCTTGTGCATGGGACAGAGACGACAGACACGTGCCCTTGGAGCTGTGGGGTCCTGGAGGCTTTGTGCCTTCCTCCTGGTCATGCAATCTTACCCCCATGAGTCTTAAGGAGTCCTTTATAAATTTCAACAAGCAGAAAATCTGCCTCTGAGCTCAGATGAAATGAAAGCCTCTTCATCCGTGTGCACACACACTTTGATAGCAGCTTCCCCAGTAGGGCCAGCTCTGACCATATGGGTCTCATGACAGAAGAGCAATACTTGCAAAGAGAGAGTAGACTAGAGCCATGTGACCTAGCAAACCTGGGATGAAGCTGGAGGGCTGCTTCTCTTACACTATGCAGATGTAGGTCTCTGGTCCATGGTTACCCTCTTAAGTAACTGAAGGCAGCCTGGAGGCCGTGAGGTCACGGTGTGGTCAGCCTCTGTTTTTAAAGACAAGGTCACAGGGACACAGCAGGGCACCCATGGTACCCAAGGTCTCTGCCTTCGGGCTCTGCAGAAAGACAACATTTGTGGCCAGGTAGTAAAATACAGAAGAAAGAGCACAGACTGTGATGTCCAGAGACCTTCAGTCTAGTCCTCGTTCCTCCTGGAGGAAACTCTGTGATTCTGGGCAGAATGCCTAGGTTGCTACCACACACTGTGAGGTATCTAATAGAACAAGAGATGTGAGGATGCTTGAAAATCACCTGGGGATGCATGAATGCAAGATCAAGGAGCCACAAGGGAAACCCAGAGGTTGAAGAGCCACATGCTTTACCCAGGTGGCAACCTCACCCACCCTGTTCTCATCAGTGGTTTGCACACTACTCTCAGGACATTGAGAGACACCATTAGTGACACAGAAACTATCCATCCAGCCCTTCCTTAGAGCTGTACTGTGTTCATACTGTGACCCTCATCAACCTGGCTATCCCCAAGGCATGAGGTTTTCTAAGGGAGCAACAACAGATCAGCTCTTAAGTCTTTCCATTCTTAACTGCCTTTGACTGTGTGCTTAGTTACTAATTTGTCTGTTCATTTATTTAAGACGAGGTCTACTATGCTGTATAGGCAGGTCTTACACCCCTGGGCTCAAGGGAGCCTCCCAGCTCAGCCTTCCAAGTAGCTGAGACACCTGATATATGCCACAGCATCTGGATTTGACTCTCCTCTGAACCCTTCAGCTTTGAAAAGGCTATGGGGAAAGTATAGGCTGTTCAAGCCTCCTGAACAATGAGAACGAGACACGTGTTAACAACTACCATGATCTCTATGATATATAGGAAAACCAAAGTTGGGAAGTGGGTCTTAACAGATGGGTGCTTGGGAATCTCTGTGCTGCTGAGGGTTGAGGAATGACTGGATATCTGGACAAACTCCTAAGGTATGAAGCAGTCCACATTCCTATCCCCTGTCCCATACCACCCCCCTCTCCCCCCATCATCTGCCTGATGCCCTGTCTGTCCCAAGCTACCTGCTGTTTGAGGGGAGGAGACT
>CABHPQ010134513.1:6172-19845 GCA_902168405.1 Peromyscus aztecus
CTCTCTCTCTCTCTCTCTCTCTCTCTCTCTCTCTCTCTCTCTCTCTCCCCCCTCCCTCCCTCTCCTGAGGATTTCATAGACGTAAGCTAATGGTTAAAGCAGTTCAGCTGAGATCCATTTGGATGAGAACTCGGAGGTTTCCATTCTGAGGAAACAAGTTCAGCTGAGGAGTTGGCGAGGTGAGGTGGCTGTGGCTTGTTCTGCTTCTCTGATCTTTCAGCATTCACCCCAATATCTGGCTTGAGGTTTTTGTTTTTTTTTTTTATTAAAAGACCATTTAGCAATTTGTGTTAGGGGGGCCAGGGAGTAGACCGTGGTAATTTGAATGAGAATGGTACCCATGGGTCATATGTTGTTTGAATACTTGGTCACTCATCAACTGAACTATTTGGGGAGGATTGGGAGAGGAGGGCTTGCTGAAGGAGGTGTGTCACTGGAGGTGAGCTTCTGGGTTACAAAAGACTAGAACCATTCCCCGGTGATCCTTGCCTCCTACTTGCGAATCAAGATGTGAGCTCTCAGCTGGTCCTGCCGCCATGCCTTTGCTCTGCCCTCTGAGAGCAGAGCCCAATAAACACTTGCCTTTACAAGTTGCCTTGGTAATGTGTTTTGTCATAGCAATGCAAAAATAACTAAGACAGGGTGTACAGTGACAAGAATGATATAAAATTACTTAGAGTGGTGTAATGAAGATTGCAATTCTGAGAACATACTAGACATTATTTGTAGTGTGAATTCCAATCGGTCTTAATAATAGAAGCCCGGAAACAGATATAGGTGTAAATGCTGAAAGATCTGAGAGACAAAGGAGCAAGCCACGGCCACTTCTTACCTCACCAACTCCTCAGGCTAAAAGGGATGAGCTCCTGTCTCCTCCTAACTTACAGTCCTCTCTCCCTGCCCAGCCACATCACTTCCTGTCTCTGCCTCCCTAGTGCTGGGATTAAAGGTGTGAGACCCTAAGTGCTGAGAGTAAAGGTTTGTCCCACCATTGCCTGACCTCTATGGTTAACTAGTGGCTAGCTCCAGACTCTGATCTCCAGGCAAGCTTTATTTGTTAGAGCACAAACAAATTATCACCACAATTATGCATCGAATGCTTTTAACGAGTAAATTGAATCCTGGGTGAATTGCATATTAATAAAGCTGTGAGAAGAGAGAATGGAGGGAAGAAGGGTGAGAGATGGAGAGAGAAATAAAAAGAGACCGAGAGGAGAAATATAGAGAGAAAGAGACAGGGAGAGAGAAGGAGAGAGAATACAGTTAGGAAGTAACTTCCAGTTACCAATCACCATTAGAGGCATAGGAGCAGAATCATTATGAAATGTCTTCCTGGTTTCCATCCTATAGCTTGATGGATGATTTTCAACCTGGTCCCAGCTTTACCATGCTACCTTAGAGAAGCCCCTGTATTAGGATTCTAGGGTGCCCCGGCCGGTGGGGTCTTCTACGGGGACCTGAAGGGAGGGCTGGAGAATGAGAGGGACAAGAGACACAAAGAATGCGAGCAAGACAGGATGTGTGATCAAGCTCCAACATTTTATTTTCCTCTTAAGGCATATACAGGCGGAGGCAAAGGGGGGTGCAATCAGGGAGGGGACTTTAATCATGGGTTGTTTGGCCAGCAGGGAATGCTGCTATGGGGATTATCTATCTACTCTTGCCTAACTGCCTAACTGTAGCACGGTCACCCGATTTCTGAGAAGAGGTTCTGGTATTTGTGAGAAGAGGTTCTGGTGCTACAGAGACTTCAGCAAGGCCTAGAGGAGAGAAGCCCAAATATGGTGGCATGTGTGTCAAGGGTCACTTAGGCTTATGGCTCCCGTCACTAGAGCTATCCTAACAAAGTACCCCAGATGGGGTGGCCAAGCACCAGAAATTCCTTCACGGATCTGGAAACTAGACGTGTGAGATGAAGGTGTCAACAGAACTGATGTCTTCCAAGACCTCTCTCCTTGGCGTACAGAGGGTCCACTTCTCCCTATGTTCCTCTGTAATCCTGCAGCTCGCCGTCTGTCCTAATGTTCTCTTCTCATAAGAACATCAATTATATCGGATCTGGGCCCACCCTGATGACCTCTTTTTTACTTAATTGCCTCTTTAAATCTCCAAATATAGTAGTCCTTGCTTAATCATAGCCTTCAGTTGCCCTCAGTTAACCACAGTCCCAAAGCATTGAGTAAAGAATTACAGAAATTAAACAGAGAGACTAACTGCATCTAAGTTTTATCAAAAAAATTGTTATAATTTTATACTTTATTATCATAATCATTCATCTCTCACCACTTCTGATTTATAGATTAAATTTTATTATAGTGTCCTAGTTAGGATTGCTATTGCTATGATGAAATACCCTGACCAAAAGCAAGTTGGGGAGGACAGAGTTTATTTGGCTTACACTTTCACATTGTAGTCCATCAGTGAAGGCAGTCAGGAAAGAACTCAAGCTGGCCTGGAACCTAGAGGCAAAAAGCTGATACAGAGACCATGGAGGAGTGCTGCTCCTCATGACTTGCTCAGCCTGCTTTCTTATAGAACCCAGGACCACCAGCCCAGAGATGGCATCACCCACATCAATCATTAATTTTAAAAATGCCCTAAAGCATTTCATATAGCCCAATCTTAAGGAGGCATTTTCTGAATTGTGGAGGCTCCTTCCTCTCTGATGACCTAGCTTGTATCAAGTTGACATAAAACTGGCCAGCACACGAGTATGTGTGTATAGAAAAAATGTGTGTGTGTGTGTGTGAGTGTGTATGTGTGTGTGTGTGTGTGTGTGTGTGTGTGTGTGTGTGTGTATACACTGATAATATCAGCAACTTCAGGCATGCATTAGATGTCTTTGGTACTGAAGACTAGGATTTCAGTATGAATACCAAGAGGTATTCATTCCAGCCTATAGCACGATCTAACTTCTGGTTAAGAACTGCTAACCCAGGCTATGTCCACTTCATTCTGTGATCTGGTGCTTCTAACTAGATTCTCAACTAGCAGTGATTAAAGTCATTCACCAACTTCATTTTATCCATGAGTTTCATACCATCACCTTTCCTACATACCCTGGAAGACTTGCCCAGCATTTTTAGAATTTTCAAAGTAAATAAGTTAAAATCTTTGGTTTCAAAATTTATTAAGTCATTCAATATATATTCATTGCCTTTTACTCTACAATCCCTGAACTAGATGTTAGGGAAATAAATAGACTTGTTATTTTATTTTGTCTAGTCAGACAGAGGTAACTAAATGTCATTCTGGGGACTTTTTTTTTTCTTGATACGGGGCATCAATTTTGAAGAGAAATATGAACAACTAGGGCTGTGCCCAGGATGGACCAGAACTAACAGCTGAATGAACCAGGATGTTTCTTTGGATAGTACAGACTGCTTACTCCTTCAGTTATCTGTCCCCCTTCTTCTGCGATAAAACCAACACTGTTCGACCACATACGTGACTACCCAAAGAAAAACTATCCTTGGTGTCTCTTTTAGTGCCCAAATGTCACATTGCCCATGAAGTCACTAGAAGAATCACAACGTTGGCTGACACTAACTGGGAAGTACTATTATGCTAAGTGTTTCACATACATTGCCAGTTTAGCATATAACTTAAAGGTAGACCTGTAGTCCTCACTTAGCAGTCCAGTAGAAGGTGGTCTGCAGCTCCTTTGGTGGCTTTGCTCCGCAAGGTCATACAGGGACCCAGGCTCATTCCATCTTGTAATTATCCCCCTTTGAGAGATGCTGCTGCTTGCCTACTACATATACTGACCGTTGATAATTGCAACAAGCCCAAGTAGAGTTACTATCCAACAACATGGAAGAAACTCGGATACAGAAAAGTTAAGGAAATGTCCAAGTGGTAGACTTAACTGCAAACACAGGCCTCCGTGGCATCCCTCCTGCCAACCCATGGTGTCGTCTGCTTCCACTCAACTGTATTCTCTCACAATATACGGCTCCCTGAAATTCATAATTCACATTTTAATGTACCGTTTTTAAACAGTTTAACAAAATAAGCTGTCATCTTCCTTAGAAGAGGTTATATGTATGGTTCCTTTCTGTCTTCCCTCATTCTCCAAGTGGTGCCTAGTATTCTGTAATGCCAAACAAAGGTTGAAATGAATGGATTTGTACTTACCTGAATGCCTTTAATATAACAAGCCTATTGAAGCCTACTGCTTATTTTACCTTCCTTTTGAAATTATTTTGTTTTTAACAGAACAATGTTTAATTTTTCCATTTTTTTCCATTATAATTGTTAGCTTTAGTGCCTTTCCCATCTGTTATTGGCAAAACAGTATCCATACCTTGCAAAGTCTAATAGTTTAAAAAGCCTTTCATTTTTTATTTTTTTGTACAAAAAAAAAATCAAGATTCTGGTGCATTTCTATTGTTGTGTTTTAATGAGAACTATTTTATTTTATTTTTGTCAAAAAATGTATATTGAAGATCAGAATAAATACACAAATCCTTCTTTTCTGCATATATTATGAATGTTTGGCAGACTATAACCCAATTGAAATTCTAGCATGAATTCAATAGCTGGTGACCATTATAAAGCCAGGGAAGTAGCATTGTTCTATGTGGCAGACTGTTAGAAAGGGCCTAAGAGAGCTTTAACTAAGGGGCCAGGGACATTACTATGCATTTGTCTGTTTAACCTTGATTCAGGCAATAAGAGCATTGTAATCATTTCTATGCAAGCTCAACCACCCAACATAAAGCCTGGTAAGAAAATAATAAAAATCCTCATCCACCTCTACAGGCCTCTTAACACCTGCCACAGTGAAGATTCCTGAGGTACCCAACTCCCGGCTCCCTCCTCATATGCTTATTGTTGCCTGTAACAAGGTCCATGAACCATTCTAAAGATGCTGCCCACCCTTTAATAACCCGCGCAACCCTAGATTGTGCACAGCTGAGCCAGCAGCAGCTCAGGAAGCGGGTTCAGAGAATAGCCTTTCACAGACCAGCCACAAGACGCAGCACAAAGACCAAAGGGTATCAGAAGAATGAAGACTCGGAGAGCGGGATGCTGGAGAGACCAGAGAAGCTCTTGAGAAGAAAGGAAACTTCAAGAAGGCACTTTTACGAGGGACTGAGACAAGTGACCCTGCTTACCTCCACAGAGGAAGAAGCCTTTCTTTAATTAGTGGTCTCTGTGGGAGAGTGTATGATGCTGAGGATGAAAAAGCAGAGGCAATATTCTGGCGACCCTCTTAAGTATTCTGGAGACCTTGGTGCATCCAACCACAGAAACAACTTCTGAGAGAGAGGCAGAGAACTGTAATGGTTTAACAAAACGACTTCCCAGCTATCTGAATTTACACAGAGGCAGTTTATGTGTCTAGGACAAATTTTACTCTAATCTTTTTAATCCCATATAAAATTATTTTTCTGAGGAACCTAACATAGTTGTTGAAGGATAATAATGTTAGAACCACACTTCTATCCAAAAGGTGTCTGTGCCACAGCAAAGGCTGTGTGGAAGTCAAGTGTAAACTTATCTCCTATGACTTTACAAGTGTCCCACCAAGTTCAAGTGCTAATAATAGTAACTTCTTTGTTTTTTGCTTTGTGCCAAGTGCTTTGAGCAGAAGGTAAGTTTCATTTATGAAATAATTTTTTAGAGCATTCCACAAAATTTTATAATGATTATATCTGCTCATAAAAACACGTGTTTCTTATAAGAAAGAACATGGACAAATTTAAAGACTATAATTAAAAACACTTCAACACACAAATATCCAAAAGGGAAACCGATAAAATTTTGCTAACTTTCTTTTCAGGAATGTCTTATGTAATTTATTTATACCTTGTCTAGGTCCAGAAAGGATTTTATGTAGTTCACAATGAAACACAAGAATAGCAGAGAAAATAAGCATTATTGAGGAGAAACAAGGTCCAACAATGATACATCTGAGGTGAAACTAAATGTTAAATGCACAGAGGACAACAATGTTGACTTGTGCGGCAGCCTACGTGGACCCAAAGGCTCCGTAACTTTGATATTATCGACCAAATGCACAGTTACTGGGAAGATCACCGGGTAGACGGTGAACGAGCACATTTCTCTAACAAAGTCATTTTCATCCTTTTATTCCGTACATTGTCTTCAGAGAGGCATTGCAAGGTGGCAATGAGGAACAGCTGCACTAGCCTAAGGCAGATATGACCACACATCTCAGAAAACTGTTACTGGAGGGCCCCTCAATATAGGATAACACTACCGTCCCTCAGTTAAGCCTATATGCACAAGAACAAAGACTTTTATTTTAGAGAAAAATAACCTGTTATACTGGGCACTTGAATTCTTTATAGTTTTTCACTATTTTAAATAATACTGGTGAGACTGGAGACAGGGCTCGGTGGTTAAGAACACAAACTGCTCTTCCAGGGGACCAAGTTCGATTTCCAGCAGCCACCCACACTGAGCAGCTTACAACTTCCTATAGCTCTAATTCCAGATTCTTTGTCAGCCTCTTCTGGCTTCTGCAGGCACTGAACTCATGTGGACAAACCTATCCACAGACACATATACACATAATTTAAAAATACAATAAAGTGTCAATGTAATAGTTTCCTCCGTTTTGCTGCTTTTAAGTCTTTCTACCAAGAATAAGAAGAAAAAGAGAGAAAATACAAATTGCATCCCTCTTGGGCACACCTCCTAAAATGAATGGTCCGGTAGCTTTTTGTTGGAGGTGGCTATGGTCTGGCTCCCTGAGAGAGACTTCAGCTCTCTGAGGGCAGGCACAAGGCCTTGCAGAGCCCAGTTCAGAGCCTGCTATATAACCGGATGGTCAGAATTATTCACTAGCTGAGCAAATGACTCTATAAACATCTGCTTGCATCAGCATTGTTATGTGACGATTTGTGCTTGGATTCAAGTGACCAAGATTCTTTTCTTGACCAAACCCCAGCCACGTTCCTTGGGGCCTTAACCTTGGACCTGAAATCTACAGCCTCAGCACACATGATTTCATCCATCCTCTTCCACCCACATTAAGTGACTTAAGCAAACACTAACATAGTTTCTAAGGGCCCAAGGGCATCCCTAGCAGAACTCCAATTTCCCCTTGAAGTGTCTGCATGAGAAAACCCAAGGCTGACAAAATAATATCCTCTTTGTCCTAGGGACACTCGACTTTGGGGGCGGGTCATTCCACCTTCTTAGTTCATTTAGTTAAAAGGGTTTACAAATGTAAACTTACACACACACACACACACACACACACACACACACACACACACACTACTGAGCTGTGTGTGTATCTTCCACAACTGAAGAACATCTTTCTCAAGGACATAAAGACACTCCTTCACACTACAATCATGAAGAAGGATAGGGCTTCTTTCTCCCAGTCTCTCTCTGTGGAGGGGAAACAGCAGACAATTGATTTGTCAAGTCAGTTAACTGCCCACTAGCAGAGGAAGCTGATCTCAGTGCATCTACACTGGTTTCTCTCTCTCTCTCTCTCTCTCTCTCTCTCTCTCTCTCTCTCTCTCTTTGGTTTTTCCAGACAGGGTTTCTCCATGTACTTTTGGTGCCTATCCTGGATCTTGCTCTGTAGACCAGGCTGGCCTTGAACTCACAGACATCCACCTGGCTCTGCCCCCCAAATGCTGGGATTAAAGGCGTGTGCCAACCCCCAGCTACTTACTCTCTCTTAATTGGGGCCAAAAAGAACATTATTTATTCCAGTTAACACAAATTCAATGACCACCCTTTAAAGGAATTTTTATACTGACTAGCCCATCGTTTTCTGCATCTCCCTCCATGTTTTAATATTCCACAAGCAACAGTAATAATGGGCATCGGTGGAACCAAGAGTGTGTGGCCCTGGGATGATGTCCCCTACACTTCCTTTGAAAGTAAACAATAGCATGGTAAGCTTGATAGTCTTCAAGATGGGGAGACTGAGGCTCAAGGAGATAAAAATCCCCACAGATCACAGAATCTGTAAACAGTCTTATTTGGTTTGAATGATGTTCTGACTTCATAGCCTGTTCCTTCCACCTACACATCTTGATAGAGTCATGGAGACTTTTGGTCCTTTCATAATCCTCATCCCTGACATGGACATATAGTCACAACACGAGTGAACGGGGTAGGGGCAGGGATTACACTTGGACTAAACACTGTGATTATTACAGGAGAACAGAAAAAGAAGAGGCTGGCCAGGCACACTGATGAACAACCTAGAGGATTCTGAAGTCTCTGTTTCTTCAGAGAAGCTGTGTCTCTTCCCCCTAAAAACTCTGGCTTTGGAAGGAAGGTGGCATACTGTGGGAAGACCAAGGAAATGAAACTTTTCTCATCTTATTGGTTCCTATTTCTTTCATTCCATCTGTTTCCTTGGCATGATGTAGGGGGTGACGATCAACGCAGAGTAAGCCGGCTCTGTCACTCAGAAGATAGGAGCTGACAAACGAGACACAGGCTTGGGAAGGCCTCCGATGAGGCAGAGATCCATGCCAGCTGACAGGACTCACGGAGACTTTGACAAAATGTTGCAGACAATCAGGAAGCATGGGCTCCAGCTTCCACGGATAATAAGCCGTTTCCTTCCTGGGTGCATGCGCATAGATTTGAATATTTCTGATCAAGTGCCTCTTTTTTTTTTTTTTTTACACATAACAGGAAGTACATCACAGTAAAATATGAAATGAGAGGGGACAGAAGGAGAGAATAATGAAAAAGCAACATCCAAGTTGATGGTACAGAAAACTTGAGGATTTTGCGTCCATAGAATATACATAATATGATGGCAGGAGTAGAGAATGCTTTAGAAGTTAGGATTGCAAATCTCATTACAAGGGTGCATTTGCATAAGAGTTTCAAAACCCAGTTTGCTATAGGCTCACACTTTCTTAAAAATCCTACCCCATCCAGTGGCTGGTCTGTCTGTATTGTAAGGAGTGTAGTTTGCAATTCCATAGGGTCATCTCCAGCCAAAGCTCTAAATAGCCGTAGAAAACGTGATACTCGCATATGAAGGCAGAAGCGGAGGAACAGACGATCTTGTGACTCTGCTCCATTAAGAGATACAAATTCTCTGTCCTTGCGAAGAGCTTCGTGCAGAGGAGGCATCTACTTCGGCAGAGAAAAGACTAAGACGAAAGAGGAAAAAAAAAAAAAAGCAGTTCATCAAAGAAAGCTCACGTTGTTGGAAGCCAAGAGACCCATATATGGTGAGGCTGGAAACCGAATCCGTTTGCCATTCCGTTGCCCCCAACACCAAAGGAAGCTACTATCAACAACAAGAAGCACGATGTGATCTCTCTGCCTGCTCTCGCCTGGACTTGAAAGCTCCCCTGAAAATAGACAAATGTCAAACCCTGCAGTTCCCTGAAAGCACGGGGCTGATTTATAAAACCCACATGTGCAAACCTTGGTTGTAAATCCCTCTCAAACACTATTATGGGTTGAATGAGAGAGACAGAGAGAGAAACACACATGCAGGGGTGCGGGGCTGATCGACCCCTAACGTCTCCGAATGCGACCCTTATTTGGAGACGGGGGTTCTGAGAAGCGGTGACGACATCGAAAGAGGATCGTCAGGGTGAGTCCTGATCCAGTGCGTACAGCAACATTGTAGAAAGGGACCTTTTGGACACAGAGAGAAACACTCACGTAGAGAGTGCCACGTGAAAAGACACACGTGACCCTCTGTGAGCCAAGGGAAGGCTGTAACAGCTCCTTCCCAAGGTCCTCAGCAGAAGCCAATGCCTCCACGTCAGATTTCAACCCAATAGGGAGGCAATAAATGTCTATTGTCCAAGCTAGCCACTTTGTGGGACTTTCTTATGGCGGTTCTGCTATGTTAATGTGAATCTGTGTATCAGATCATGTGAAAGCAGCTATGAAACTGGGAGAAAGGGGGAGAGTTTTGAGGTACATGACCCAAAGAGTATCCTATAATGCCTTGAAGAGAAAGCATCAAGAAACGAGTGTTAAAGGTTCTTGGGGTGAGGTCTTGATCATAACTGGAGGAAGATGCATAAATGGAGGAAATGTGGTCCTTGTCTCAGAATGATAAAGGACTTTACTAAACTGTGTTCCATTGAATGGATAGTAAAATTTATAAGTATGAGCTTGCATATTAAAATAGTAGATTTCTGGGGGAAAAAAAAATGTTGCTGCAACCTGGTTTGTCCTTGCTGCTTATGGTAAAACACAAGAGGAAAGAAGGAAATTGAAGAAACAACAGAATCAGAAACTGAATATTTTAAAAATAAGCTGCCTACCCACAACGCAAAACACGAGAGCATGCCCTGCGGGAAACACCAAGGGTATGGCTGAACAAGTCTTTAATCAAAGAGATGGAGCATGCCTCGTAGACCCAGCCGATGATCTCAGGAAAAACAACGTCATCCTGGAAGGGCAAGAAGACAGGTTAAAACGAGGGCTTTGAGAAGTTGGGATTTCATAGGCAGAAGAGAGAGCAACCCAGCTCGTGAGTGGCAAGGGTGCAAACCTTCTCCAAAGGGGAAGAAGGACGTCCAGTGGAGTTTGGATGCTGGTGGGGCAGCCTCTCCTGATTTCTTGGATTTTGTGGTCTCACTTCCAGCGACCCAACATCGAAACCTGTCATCAGTGATTCCTTTCCTTCGGGGCACCTGCTCCTATTGATACTTCTAGTCCCACAATCAGATCTGCTAACAGGGACCGGACTTGAAGGGGTCGGAAGCCCTCTTAGTTCATGCAGCCGTGCTAAGAACCCGGTGTGGTTTCTGCTTCACAGTAGCGGAGCACGACAAATGGATATGGTATCCATCTTCACTTTATGGGTAAGGTAACTGAGGCTGGGGGGGATACTATGGTGTCCTCCACAGGCAAACAGTCACAGTCACTGACTAATCCACAGTCGATGGCACTGTTGGAAGCAATTAGGGAACTTTTAGGAGGCGGAACCTTGCTGAAGGAAGTATGTTACTCGAGGTGGGCTTTTAGGATTCATAGAAACAAACAAGTTTCTATGAATCCTAATGCCCCATTACCTGTTCATTCTCTCTGCTTCCAGTGCGTGGATGAAAACAGAACTGGTCAGCTTTCTACTCTTGACCCACGCCACGTCTTCCCGGCCATTATAGACTCTAGCCTTCTGAAAGTGAGTCAAAAATAAACTCTTCCCTACATTGATTTTAGACATGGCATTTTATCACAGCAACAGAGAAGTAGCCAACACAGGGACAAATGTTATTTTTTCAAGATCACATATGATGAGTCCCCAAAGCCGGCAACCAGACCAAGTCTTCCCGTACCTTGCACTAGCCACACTTGACCTCTGTGTTTGCTCCTTCCTTCTCATTCCCAGCATCATCGATCTGGACTTCATGATCTGTCACCTTTCTAATGACCAAAAGAAAAGCCTCTTACTTCTCCTCAAGTTTGGGTTTTCCTCCTTTCAACCTGTACATTTTTCATCTTCTGTAAAATAAATCTACCTGGAAGAGATTCCCGAGTCAGTGTCGCTCTGTGAATCTCAGGGCCTGCAAGACAAGCCCAAACCCCTTAGCCCGACATTCCACCTCACTCATCATACTGCCTGTTAAAATCATGTCTTTTGAAATACCTTGCATGTGTGAAAACTTGTCTGTCAACGCGGTATCTGAACATTACCCTGGGAAAGACTCCTGCCTCAAAGCCCTGTGATTTGTGATCGTCATCCAAATTGTCCTCCAGCTCCATATGTCAACACTGAGCCTGAAGCCACCAGCCTCCCTCCAAGCACCCTCTCCCATACTTCCCTGTTCATCTGCCAATCACTCACTCACCACGGCCTCCTGGGGCTACCGTTGATCCCTGCTCTTTTCACATTAGGTGCTGCCTCATTCTGTTATTTGGGTCATAAATGTCTCTTCATCTATCACCTGTCCTTCATGGCATTCATCTTAGCCCTCATTCTTGCTCCGTGGACTTGTTTGTCATCCAAAAATTTGCAAAGGTTGATGGGACAAAGGAGCCAGAGGAGGAGCGAAGACACTTAGGAGGGAGATGACTCAGGAGGCATGCCTTAGCAGAAAGGATGGGAAGAAAGAAAGGGATAAAATTTGTACCAGCTGGGGCTGGGGCTGGGGGAGAGGGGAGTTGGCAGGGCGCTGAAAGCTTGAAGATGAGAGAAGATCAAGGCAGAGGAAACCTGACTCAATTGTGAATCGGCTTCCTTCAACTCACCTTTGGAAGACAGAGTGTGGCTTTCTTTACATGTAGTAGCCACTGTGCTTCTTCAACATGCTTCCTCTAAACCAACCAACATAAACGGTCATTTCTGTGACAGCTCAGCTCTTAATTTTCTCCTGAAGCTGCCCATGCTCAGCATTAGAGCTTCTGAACCAATGACTCCAATGACCACCTGCGCCTTCCACCACCGCGCACCGTCTGGTTCCTCCCCTGAGTGCGTTGTTACCAGTGTTCGACTCCTTTTGAATCTAGCCTAAGCCAAACCAAGTGGCATTTCACCCCACCAGCCTTCGTTATTTTTGCTTCCATTAGGGCATGAGTTGAGTTGGCATAAAAAGTGTTCTCATGAAAAATTGTGACTTCTTTAGTGTACACGAAGCATCAGCTAGAGAGCTCAAAGTGACACCATCTGCACCTAGAATGTATCTTGAGGTCCAGACCAAAGAAAGAGACAAATTTAAAGTTGTACAGACCAGCAGTGGGAAGGCCATCTATACTTAGTGACTAGTCTGTCGGAGTGCAAACCTCAAGTGGGTTGTAAATATAGGGTTGACTCTCTGGGGGATTTTTCTTCTATTTGCTGATTCAGCTCCTACAATCAAGAGCTTTTTGTTGTTGTCCTATTTTACTTAAGGCAAACTAAATCAACTGATTTCATGTTTATTCCTGATTTTTGTTTTTCTTACATTGGCTAAACCCTGTATTTTACAATACCCTTTCAGCTTTAGTCATCAGAAAGAGGCTGTGATCATTTTTAAGGCATCTACTTCACATGTGTCTGCTATGAAAATCCAACATGTATGTATATATGTGTATATATATGTATGTATATATATATGCATACACACACACACACACACAAAATGTGGGTTTCTCTTCTTTTGAGGAATTCCTTGGACTTCTTGGTTCTCACACACTGGACTTTCGGGTTCTCACATAATTGTGATTTATTCTGTTCCCAGGATTCAATAGGACTCTGTATAAACGCACGTCTCTACGAACACATCTCTACAACACGATGGCAGATGGATGGTTGGGCACCATGGTTGCTTAGACATTTTGAACTCTCAAATGCCCTGGCGTAGGCCTCTCTTGATTATTCCTTAGAAATGGAAGAAAAGATTGACTGTGTATCTCTTGAGGATTGCTCATTTCATGAAAGCCGGGGTAGCTGATGTTTACTCGTGGGTACCGACTTTAAACGGGGAGATGGATGGAACAGCAGTGGTTACAAGTTCTCCAGCACCGACTGGATAGGGCGCTGAAAGGGCTTTCTCCTAGAGCCACATGACATGGGCGTCAAGTGTTTAGAAGAAAAACTAGACGATCAGACAGAGCAGACCAGCACTACCCCTAACCTGCCCCAAGGTGGGAGGACAGAAAACAGAGAGTGGGAAAGGAAGGGGCGGGGAGGGCAGGGGAGGGCAGGGGAGGGGAGGGGAGGGGAGGGGAGGGGAGGCAATTCATCTGTTTTTCACAAGCAAATT
>CABHPQ010134516.1:0-16183 GCA_902168405.1 Peromyscus aztecus
GCTGGTTATTTAAAAGTACAAATTGTGAGCCATTCACGGTTTGAATGCTTGTAATCCAAGCACTTCGGAGTGTGATGAAGGAGGTTCAAGGCTAGCTGGGGCTACAATCAAGTTTCTCTACCATATATATAGTAAGAATTAAGTTTCCTGTGGATCGAGACAGTTGATTGGAAAGAAAAGAAAGGAGTTTCAGGAGGTGACAGATTGTTTTCTGTCTCCTGACTGTTGGTTACACATGTTAAGCTTTATCTCTTAATTATTGATTCCTACAATTTATGTCTATATTTCATTCTTTATAAAATTTACTTAATGGATAAAAAGTCACTCTGACCTAAAACAGTGTGACTCTTTGCCTTCCTTCAACAATTTGAGAAGTACTTTGTGAATGTATAATTTCTCTTTTTTCATTCTAGAACCTATAGTGTTTATATTTTTCCCAGTGGTCCTTACATATTATTTGAAACTATGAAATTTAGAGTATTTTAGCACTAGTGTTACATAATTTCACCTTCAGCTATATTAAAAAATGCTTACAGTTGGCCTCCATTATGGATGTACCCATTGTATGTTACTAAGGGAGAAGAACTGTCTTCTATAAACACTTTGACTTACATATGGTATTTTGGGGGGGATGACAGAATTTAGATTTCCTGTTTTTAAAGATGAAATTTTGTCTAATTGTCTATGCTGGTCTTGGATGTCTGGACTCAAATGCGCTTCAGCCTCGTAGACAGCTGGAATCATAGGCAGGCCTGTGCTCTGGCCCCTCTTGGATTTTTGAGGCGTCGGCTGTAATATTAGGTCTTGAAATGATGTAGTATACATTTCTTTATGCATTTGAGGTTTTAGTCACTGATTTAATTTTTTTGGTGAAAGTAGTGTATCGTTCAGATGACTTAAAATAAGTCAAATAACTAGATCATAATGGTCCTTAACTTTGACCTGTTAATCTGAAATGAAGGAAAGAATGCAGTTATGGTAGTATTTATCTGTTTTAGCAGGTACATTTGGAAAGGAATAGAAATGTGTTTTCTTGGATGTGTATTTCATTAAAAAGCATATTATCGACCTAGGGTGATAATAAAGTCTTTAAAATGCAGGCAAGACAGGCACACATGAAGACTTCAGTTTGATTCTCTCAGAATATACCTAAAAACACCCAAGTGTGTTGGGGCACATTTGAAATTCCAGCTCCAAGGAGGCAGAGACAGGCAGACTCTTTGGGGTTTATTGTCAGGCAGGCTGGCATGCAGCGTAGCTGGCTCTACAAGTTCCAGGCCAGTGAGAGATTCTGTCTGAAGGAAGAAGAGAGAGCAGGTGACCGTGAGCTCTCTTGATGGGCAGTGGGTGTAAACACACTTGCAGTGCCAGTCTGACAGCCTGAGTGTGGCCTCTGGATCCCATGATAGGAGAAGAGGACCAACTCCTGTAAGCTGTCTTGTGATCTCCATATAAATTCTCCCATGCGTAAGCAAATGTTGTTAAAAAGTAAAGACTTTAAAAAACAAAAGGTGGTTTACACCCGAGGACCAGCAGCTGGGATTGTCCCCTGGCTTCCATTCACAGTGCACATATACGCTGTCTGCACACACACATATTGAGCTTTGGCAAGGTGATATAAGCGTATTAAGGAATTTTTTCGTTAGTGATTGCTAATTTGACAGATCAGTGTCAGGTATGTGATCTTGAATTATGTTGCTGGAATTAGGTTAGTGTCTTTATCTTAAAGTGAAACTTTTGTAAGAGTAACATGGGTTATGTATAAAAAAAAAACCTTAGTACACTTATTCTTTAGATTCTCCATACGTGAGGAAGGAGTGTGTTTGCTGTTAATTGGTATATTCATTACTTCTAGGGTGTGTGTGTTGGGGGTGGGCACATCTCTTTATGTATTCCTGGCTAGTCTGGAACTCTCTGTATAGACCAGGCTGTCCTGGGACTCGAAGAGATCCACTTGTGTCTGCCTCCTGAGTTAACGTTTTTATGCTGCTAGATTAAATATCCTGTATAGATATTGTTGGATTTTGGCAGTCTTACCCAATTTCAGGCTTGCTGGAGCTCACTGTAAACCAGGCTGTTTTAGAACTCCATGTCTAAATCAAGTTCTCTTGTCTCTGATTCCTCAGTACTTGGATTACATGGATGAGTCACCATTGCAGATTTTAGGTTGCCTTGTTTCCTTAGTTTTGATTTATTTCGTGTGCATTTATGTGTGTGTGAATTTTGGCTCTGATATTGTTCTTGGAACTAGTGTCTAAGCACACATGACTAAAATATTCGTGTTTGGCTTATATGAGAATCAAATCCTTGTAAGTTATAATAATAAATTTTGTCTCTAACTTAATACTTTAACAGTGGTAAATCTGATCTTTTTTTAGGTTTATTATCTAATATGTTATTAACGATTTAGTCACCAGATTCAGAATTATGTTAGAAATATTTTAGGGACTTGGTTTAAACTCAGTGATAGAGATTGTGCTTCATATGAATGAGGGCCTGGGCTTACTCCCCAGCACAGATAAAATAGTTTGGAACATAGATAGATAGCATTAATCTATTAGAGTAGAATGCACCTGTCAAGTCGTTCAGAGTATCATACAGTTAGCACGTGGAGGAGATAGGGAAGCTTAAGAATTATGAGACCTCTTCATTTCCTGTGCTTTGAATTAATGTGGTTTCTTATGGCTCAGTGTAAACGGTAGAGTGGACTTAATGTTCCCATATGGGGAGAGAAACTACATCCTCAGGAGAAAACCCTGACTGTGCACTCTTAACCTCTCATTAGAAAGTTTCTAAATGTGAACATTGGGTATTTGTAGTTCTATAAACCTGCTGTGAATAAAGCTTAGTGTTCAGTTTGTAGTCACAGCTCTCATTTTTGAACTAGACAGAACATTTATTTGGGATCTTGAAATGTTTGTTGAGCGTCACAGATAGTCATTTATTAGTCTACTAAATTCATATGGTTAAGTGATAATGCTGTGAAATGGTTGGTATTTTAAAGTCTGTGTGTGTGTGTGCGTGCGTGTTGAGACATGGTCACTGTATAACTCCGACTAGCCTGGAACACTCTATGTAAACAAGGCTGGCCTGGAACTCACAGAGATGCACTTACCCTCTACCTCCAGTGCTGGGATTAGAGGTGTGCGCCACCATGCCTGGCATGATGTCTGTTTTTCTTTTTTTTTTTTCTTTTTTTAAACCTCAAAAATAAAGGAACTTGAGAATTTTGAAATCACATAACCAGTATCAGGGAAGGAATATGAATGCAGGTTTCTGATTTCAGATCTACCACCTCTTGATACTCTGCCATTTTGCTTTTTCAAATGGCTTGTAGTTTGCAAACTTTCAAAATAAAAAAAAAATCTTTAATTTTAGTGAGTGTGTGTGTGGTGGGTTTGTTACATTGAGATGAGGTCTTTTCTCTTTTAGACTTAGTTGCTATCTTATTTTAATAAGTCTTTCCATTGCCTGTGCATATATCTGGTGCTGCAGAATTCAGAGGGTGTTAGATTCCCTGGAACTGGATTTACATGTGAGCCACCACATGGGTGCTGAGAATTGAACCTGTGACCTGCAAGAGCAACAAATGCTCTTAATACCAAGCTGTTTCTCCAGCCCTGAGAAAGGATCTTTTTATACTGTAGATTAGGCTAGCCTAGAACTCATTATGTATGTAGCACAGGATGGCCTTGAATTCATGGCTGTTATTTTTTCTTAAATATAGTTCCCTTATCTTTTAATTTGATAAGTGAGGTTAGTCCTTGGCCTGCTTAGTTTTGCTTTACAAAGTTGTTCTATTACTCTACCTTGCACTTCTTTATGTAGGCGTGGATACGCCATCTAGGCATTGGTCATTCTTCAGTCTCAATGGAGTACTCTGCCCTGCATTTGGATGTAATGCATGATGTATAGCGTTTCATTTATGTAGGCATAGATACGCCATCTAGGCATTGGTCATTCTTCAGTCTCAATGGAGTACCTCTGCCCTGCATTTGGATCTAATACATGATGTATAGCGTTTCATTCATTATTGTTGCACGAAATCAATTGCTTTTTGAGATTTCAATTGAAGTCATTTGCAAGTTCACCTTGACATTTAGTTATTTGTTGCTGCACATCTCTTTCCCTAAATTGGGAGAGAGACCTTCAGTTTGTGCTACTACCAGGTCCAAACCTTCTTTCTCCCCAGCATTCATTGTAGTCTTCATAAATCTGTCTGTAACTACTACTTTATGTTTTTTGCTTTGATCTTTCATTTGTTGTTTTGAGAAAGGGGTCTCATTAAGTATTCCTGGCTTGCCTGAAACTTAACTATATAGACCAGGATGGCCTTGAACTTGTAGAGAGATATATCTGCCTCTGCCGCTCCAGTGCTTGGCTTAAAGACATGAACCACCATGACCAGCATTGTATGCACCATTTATGTTTGACTCCAGGGTGTATTTTTTACATGTTGTATCTTAAATTAAAAATTGTCATGTTAAAATGGCATAATTTTCAGTAGGCAGGCTATCAAGAGCAATATATTGGCAGTAATCTATCTGTAAAAGCAGGTATGTATAAGTTTTCATTCTCTCTCTTAAAAAATATTGAGGCTTCCTATCTATTGGAAGTGATACTAAACTGTTGATATCTTGTGAAAAACTTTTATGCACAGAGAAGGGAATGAATGAAAAATACAAATAATGTCTTAATATTTTTATTTAGTTTTTATCTCACCTCCTTAATGATTTTTTTTCTTCCAAAAGCCTATTTGTTAAATGGAACTGTTTACATTGGTATCACATCAAGTATTGAATGTTTGAGTTTGTCTTCTTTACCATCACCTCAAAGTTCTTTTATTTGCTATGTTGATGTATTGTTATAGAAATTATTTATATTGAACGCAGAAGACTGCTTATCACATGCCAGAGAATGTTAACATTGTAGTAGAAACAGCCAGCATCCCTAGAATTAGATGTTAGGATTTCTTTAATCTGGGAAGAAGTCTACATGACTAATTCCATCTTGTGAAAGATGCTACTTAGCCTGAAAGATCTGCTCCATCCGTTAAAACATCTTCAAGTTCAGAGGAACAGCAGAGAAGGAAGCGCAGTGTCAGTGTATGGATATAGTCATGAGCTGCCATTTTATATAAGACAGCTTTGAAGATATTTAGCATAGGATTTCTTCTTCATTTTTAAATCCATAGATAGAGATTTAGCATCCAGACAGCACAATGCTCTCTGAGGGATTTGAGAGACATTTCGGAGGGTCAGACTGTTCTCTTTTTAGTATTTGTGCTGAATTGTACCCTACAATAATTTGGTTTGTTAAAATTAATATTGGTAATACTTAACAGACCTTAGAGAACATTTCTGTTGTATTCTAAAATGTGTTATTGATTTAGATTTTAATATCCAATCATTATAATGCTAAATTGAATTTTTTTTTTTTTTTGGTTTTTCGAGACAGGGTTTCTCTGAAAATTGAATTTTTTAAAGATAAACCAATTTATTCTGCATTACCCATCTGAATAAAGACATAGTGGCGCACGCCTTTAATCCCAGCACTCGGGAGGCAGAGGGAGGTGGAACTCTGAGTTTAAGGCCAGCCTGGTCTATGTAGTGAGTTCGAGGACAGTCAGAGCTACATAGTGAAACCCTGCCTCCAAAATAAATAAAGAAACAAATAAATTAATTAATGTATTTTATCTTCCCAATGATTCTTAAGTATATAGCCATATACTTATTTTTAGGACAGTTACTACTAAGCCCTTTGAAATACAAAGTTGTGGAAAGTTCATCCGAACCTAGAAGAACCTAATTTTTGTGATTGAAGTCAGTGATTAACAACTTTTGTTTCTTGTATTCACTGCTGTCTCTCAGTAGGTAGGGCTAAGCTACTTTATGTGTATGAGAACCATGACAGTAACATACTGAAAGTGGCCTCGTGGCAGGGCCTGAAGAGATGGCTCTGTGGTTAAGAGCACTTACTTTTCTTGCAGAGAACCCAGTCAGAGTCCCAGTACCAATGTGGCTTGCAGCTGCTTGTTATTCCAGTTTTAGGGGATCTTGATGTCCTCTTCTGGTTTCTGTAGGCACTGCACCTCAGCATACAGACTCACATTCAGACACACATATTTACACACAAACATTTAAAACACTAAATAAACTGTGCAGTGTTGGCACACGCCTTTAATACCTGCACTTAGGAGACAGAGGCAGGCGGATCTTTGATCTGAGTTTGAGGCCAGTTTGTTCTACAGGGTGAATTCCAGGACAGCAGAGCTGTTACACAGAGAAACCCTGTCTCGAAAAACAACAATAATAAAAAAAAACCCTGAATAAAGTACATCCCCCCCTTTTTTTCCCTATGCCTCACACTCAGATTCTTTGATACTAGATTTGGGATGGAAGACCAAGAATTGCTTTAAGATTTGCTCTCTGTGTTCAGTAAGTACCAAAAACAATGTGAAAAGGTACAATTTTATCTTCGTTTATACTCTTCATTGCAGTACTGGGAATTGAACTTGGGTTTTATATAAGCTAAGCAAGCTTTCTACCAATGAATTATGTATCCATTCTTTCTGCTTCCTTCCTTCCTTCTTCCTTCCTTCTTCCTCCTTCCTTCCTTCCTTCCCTTCCCTCTCTCCCTCTCCCTCCCTCCCTCCCTCCCTTCCTTCCTTCCTTTTGGACAGGGTTTCTGTGTGTAGCCCTGACTATACTAGAACTCACTCTGTAGACCAGGCTGGTCTCGAACTCAGAGATCCAGCTGCCTCTGCCTCCCAAGTGCTGGGATTAAAGGCGTGGAACACCACTGGTCAGCAACTCTTTGTCTTTTCTTTTAAGAAATCATCTTTATTAATTTTAAATGTACCTGTCTGGTGTTTCTTTGTCTAAATGAACAGTTGCACACAATCTTATTCTTTTCATATGTAATAGTGCTAAATATAAAAAAGGAAAACTACATATTATGAATGTTCTGGCAAGATATGGAATGAACCATGTGGAACATTCCGTTAGATATTTTTGCTTAAAATAACTGAACCATGTCCAATTTAGCAGGTCCATGATTGAGCTCCTGATAGAAATTAACCTGCTCTGCGTCTTCCCCATCCAATGATGATATCATCATTAGTCTTGTCCAGGTTCCCTATAGACAGATATCTTTTAATTTTTTTCCTACAGTTCATCCAGATGGTTAACAAAAGTCTTTTTTTTTGGTTCAACTTTCAGAATTTAGCCAGAATCCCACCATATCATACCTCCTTTGTTACTGTTTTAATTAAATCACCATTGTATTTTGCCTAGATCATTCATTATCTTTCTAACTGGTTCTAGTAGCCCATTAATTAGTTTCTAGTAGGTAGGTACTTAACTGCCTAACTAGTCTTCCTTACTCATAAAAATGTGTAGTGTCTATAACAATCAGTCATGCCTTCCTATGATTAAAGTCTCCAAAAAGACTTCTAAGCTGCTTAATATAGAGGCTTCACAGTAACCTGAGCAGTTCCGCACCTTCTCCATATCTCATTTTGATGTCGTCTTCTGTTCTAGTCCATATGTAGTGGTCCTATTTGCTATTTGAATATGCTTAATATGGTCTTGCTTTGTAACCCTAACACTTGGGTGTTTATGTTGAATGTTCTTTCCTACGATTTCTGCATGTCTCCCTCAGTTCCTTTAAGTTTGTTGAAATATCAACAGATTTGCCACTTGTGGCTGACTCTGGAAACCTTATCTAAAATTCACCATTTCCCTTCGCAATATTTTCTTTTATCTTACTCTGTTTACTTTGTGCTTTTTTTCACCCTTTGTTTTCTGCACTGGAATTGAATTGCCGTACGAAACAAGAGTTTGTCTGCTTTGTAGCTGCCACATTCCCGGTGCTGGGGACACCACTTAGCAGGCAGTATGTTTGTTGACTTCATAACCAAAAAGAGCCTTAGAAGTTTGTAATATTTATCTTCAATTCCTTGAGATACATTAATAACAGAAAACTAACAAACTCAGTGAATTTTGTAATTATTCATGAACGAAATCAGAAAACTCAATTACTTTTATATATTGAGTCTTAGTAAAGGTGTTTGAATATATAAATATCAAGTGTTAATTAAATAGTAACATAATAGACTCATCCAAAGTTTAAGAAGTAAACTTATCAATAATAGTACTTAGAATGAAGAGAGATGATTAATGTAATCAGCTAATGTATACACAGTTGTGGCATAGGAAATATATATTTGTTGTTTGTGGTTTCTAATGCAGACTACTGAATATGTGGGATTTATTGAGATAAAATGGTTATAAGAGAGTCTTTTTCTGTGAGAAAATGAACCTTGGTAGGCTTCTAGATGGCTTCAGGATAAGGATTGATCACTGCAAAAACCGCACCTTGATTAGAAGTTGAACTCCCATCCTTCTTCCTAATTCCTGAAGGATGGGAAAGAGGCTGTAGATAGTTCATCTTCAATAGCCATAGCCTGGACCTGTAAGAGGAATTGTAAATATTCTTATTAATAAAAAACCTGGAGCCAGATATTGGGGTAAAATCTGAGAGATCAGGAAAGAAGAAAGAAGCCAGTCATGTTCTTCCCACTTGGAAATCCTCAGCCAAAAAGACCTACTTCCTGTATAACCACGCCTGTATGCCTTTTTGTTCCGGATCTCACTTTCTCTCTCCACCCAGCTTCATCACTTCCTATCTGTACAGACCTCTATGGTTAATGCTGGGATTAAAGGCGGGAGTGTGTCACCATGCCTGGCTCTGTTCCTCAGTGTGGCCTTGAACTCAAAGATCCAGATGGATCTCTGCCTCCCCAGTGCTAGGATTAAAGGCGTGTGCTACCATTGCTTGACTTCTATGTTTAATATAGTGGCTGGCTTTTTCCTCTGATCCTCAGATAAGCTTTATTAGGGTGCACAGTACTTTGGGGGACACAATATATCACCACATTGACCTGTGAGAAAGCTGCTATTAAAAACCCCTAGATGACAGATGGGCTTGGGTAAGCTCCATGTTGAAAAACCGAGTGTATTGAAAGGATGGGCAAAATGGTGGAGGGCATGGAAATACTCCTGTCCTTTATATTTCTTTCAGTTGACAGTTACTAGATTGCATTGTTTATAATAAACCACTAACAGTAATTACTTTTCTGAGTTTTGTGAATTGTTTGGTAAATTACTAAACCAGAGAAGGGAGGTGGTTGTGGAAATTCTGATTTTTGTAGCTAATAATTGGTTGCAGAGAAGTTTGAGTAACCCTATACTTCCCCTTGGTGTCTAAAGTGAGGGCAATCCTGTGTAGGAGTAAGCTCTACCCTTCTTTTGAATTGGAATATCAATTTGATAAAAGTTTCCTATACACGAAGATTCCATTCCACACCTTTACACTGTAACTGATAATTTTCACGAAACATTTGTACCATTTTAGTCTTTCTACACTAAACTGTCACTAAACTGTGTTAATAGGTATGTGATGAGAACCGAGCTTTTATACAGTGGAGTCTACCCCTAATTCTGGGTAGTTGATGTTGAAATTGAATCGTTAGAGAGTTAAAGAAGTTATGTCAGAGAAGGTAGGATATATTTTGTGGCAGGAGTGGGAACCACCCCAGAATTAAAGATTATTTCTCACATAATAATGTATAATTACACTACATGCTGTAGATATTAAAGAAAAGGGTAGTTAGAGAAGTATTGTACTACTTTTGCTGATAGGTTGGCTCAATGGCCAAGCACATAAAGGCAGGCAAGAGTTGTACCTATTGACTAGAAGTCCAGCCAAGACTTTGTTTGGCACTTAAAAATTTTTGTGCCGTTATTTTCTTTTTACTCACTTACTTATTTTGCGTGCCTCACCATGTGTGTGGAGGTTAGAGGACAGCATTTTGGAGCTGGGTCTTTTACAATGTGTGTTCTGAGAATCAGATTGTCAGTCTTGGCAGAAAGTGTCTTACTGTCTGAGCCATCTTGCCAGACTTGCCATCTTTTTGTTTAAAGACCTTTTTTCATTCTCTGTGGGTTACAGTTTGAATTATAAGGCGCCTATTGATTTGCACCGTATGCATAACATGCTACTGGGTTATTAGAAGTTACAGAGGAGATATATATATATATGTATATATATACATATATATAATAGAAAATTTAAGTTTAATTGTTCCTTTTCATTAAATCTAAAAGAATAGCATGATATGGTAGCACATGACTGTTATCAACTCTTGGGAAGATGAAGAGAATTGAGAGCCCAAAAGAACAAATACATATACACATAAAGCTGTCTTTATATATTTTATGTATGTGGTATAGTTGAAATCATGTATGTTTCCTGTGTCAGAGCTTTACTAAGAGGAACTGACAACTGTTTTATGCTCAGTGTGAGGGTAAAATTAGGAGGAAATTATATAGCAAGCCCCCAAATTGATTACTTCTCCCTGGTGACTTAGGATACTTTACTTTTTTACTTGTTTGCTAGCAAACCAGCTCTTAATGAGATAAGTCCCTTGGATCATTAGAGAGTTGTTTTGCTTGCTTGTTTCTTTCTCATTTAACCACTCTAGAATTATTTCCTCCTGTGGAAGATCTCACCAGCTGCAATGACCAGTCAGTCATTTACTGTCATACATATGCAGCATTCCGAGCACTGCTCAATAAATAGTAAGTGCTGTTAGACACAAGTATTCCGGAATAGATAAACTTTGTGTACACTTTATCCAATATTTAAAATTTAGACTGTAGCTATGGGTAGTTGCCCGTACCCACTCACAATCAGGCAGCACTAACTGGAGTAAGTGAATTCCTCCCCTCAAAAAATGAAAAAGAAAAAACAAAAGGACAAGAAGGTAGGAAAGAAATGTGTTGGGAGTGATGAGGAGGTGGGAATGGGAGATGGGTATAATCAAAATACATTATGTATATGCATGAAATTGTCATATAATAATAAAATTTAATAAAATTTAGAAACACCAGCACTAAAAATGTAAAAAGGAGTGAGCAGAGTAGAATGTTAAGATTAAGGTGATGGTAGCTATGGAAAAACTGAATAATTTGAAGTGATTGAATATGATGATGAAAACAAAGGAGTTGGGTGGGGCAATAAAAAGGGGCCAGTCATCTGTCTTATTTATTACCAGGATATGTTGACATTAACTCTTTAATTTATCAACTAGCTACTGTGTGATTTTTTTTTTTGTGGATGATGATTAGAACAGGAAAATTGGATAAAAAGGGGGGGGAGCATTAAGTGAAAATAGAGAGTACAGATATAAGAGAATACAAAATGAAATGATTAGGAGGAGTACTTAAAGATGTAAGGTGATAAGGAAGGGGGAGGAGGGTCTGTGAATATTATATATAAAACATAATGGTAGAGTGCATGCATCTAGGGATGAATCCTCAGTACTAGTCCCAGAAAAGGAAAGAAGGTGACAGACACCTGTAAGGTTGATTTCTACCTCTATTCCTAGCTTACTATGGATGGCTCCTGTACTTTTCTGTTGTGATAAAACACCATGAACGAGGCACTTTACACAAGAAAGTATTTATTTGGGTGTGTAGTTCCAGAGGGGTAAGAGTCTACAATGGCAGAATAGAGGCATAGCAGTTTGAACTAGAAAGCTAACAGCTTATGTCCTGAACCACAAGCAGGAAGCAGAAGAAGGGAAGAAAGCTCTCCCCCAGTACCACACATCCTCCAACAAGGCCACATCTCCCTAAGCACCACCAACGGGGATCAAACATTCAAGAGCGTGAGACTATGGGTGACATCTCATTCAAACCACCATAGCTCCTGTCTGTATAACTGTCTCTCAAAAGGACTCGATCTAGGATGATCCCATGTTTTAGGAAAAGCAGTTTTTCTTGTAGTGACTCTTGAAGTCCTGACAGGCTTGTGAACTGGTCATTGCATTTTGAGATTTTCTTTTGTGCCTCTTCTAGAGTCAGCAAACACCTCCAGAGACTTTTACATTGTAGCTGCTAAGGGCAGTTCAATAAATCACCAACCACCAAGGTACCCTCAAAAGCTTTGGCTGCCATACTGCATCTTGACTGTGGTAGTTGAGTCAGGAGCAAGAGTGAATGACTTTTAGAGCTTCCCTGTACCCATTGCCACAGCCTACTCAGAAAGATGAACCCTTGGTTGGTTAATTTGTTTTTGTTTTTTTGACTCTGATTTTTTTGTTTTTGTTTCTAAAAGATGGTGTCTTGGTATGTTGCCTAGGCTGGTCCTTAACTCCTGGGTAGGAAGGATCAATCCTCTCTTAAACTTCCCAAGCATAAACTTCCCAGCTTGAGACAGCAAGCATGGGCTTTGAGCTGTCTCATCTATGTCCATTCTCCATTTTGTTACACTGTCTCCCAATAACAGAATGTAAGGACTTCTTTGAGAGGTTGAGGAATGAGGTTGCTATCAGAATTCAGTCTAAACCATATGCAAAGGGGAATGGAGGTCCCTTAAATTTACAAATGTTAAGAGAACTTTGGTTCTTTAGGACGTGGCAGTGCCTTTTACTGCTTTCTGTGGTTTCCTTTCTTCCTGAAACTCCTCTGCCTTTTCTTCTGTTCTCTGCTTGGTTGATTGCTGCCGAGTTTTCCTCAGCCTCACATACTTTCCCACATACTTGGTTGGATTAGTGACTTGAAACAGATATTCATAGCTATTTCCTGTGTGTCTTTAAAATATTTAACCAGAGACTTTTTCCTGATTTATCAACTAGAGAATATTTTGCCTAAATGACTGTTAGAAGAATCCAAGGGAATTATGTTAAGCATTTACCACAGTGTCTTATATTTTCTTTATTAAATCTGGTTGTGGATACATGGGTGAGTGGGTGGTGGGGGCTTTAGTAGGTGGTTCAGAAGTAATGATCAATAACTTAATGGCCCAGTCTTCAAGGAAAGTGTATGCAATTAAAAGAGCTCACAAGAATCTGGTGGTTGTTACATCTTAGCTTCAGCTGGCTCCTAGGATTCTAGATAGAGATGAGTTTAGGGACTGTTACTTGGTGATGATTAGCAGATATATTCTAACTTTAATAAAGGTTTTTGAGAGAAAGAGTATAAACAAGTGTGTTAGGAAGTACTATACAGGCAGATTTCTGTTTGTGTTCTCTATCTTGTCACAAGAGAGTTTGAGAGAAGTTTTTATTATTTTTATAATTAATATGAAAATGGGAAAATTACCATTGTGCTTTATAAGTGGTATAGTTTATGTCTTCTGTTTCAGTCAGACCATCACCACTGTTTTTCATACTCTGTATACTTGAAAAAGATAAATCCTTTCATTGAGAGCCGTGTAGGTAGAAAAGTAAGTTTTTATTGTGTTTATAACATTTAATAGGCTGATAATCTCACATATCCATATGTTAAAAACATGCCACCTTTTAAAAATATTTATTTTAATCTTATGTGTATGGTTTGCTTTCATGTATGAGATTTATAAGTTGGGCCCTAACTAATCAGTTTTTCAGGATTACCGTAAGACAACTGGAATAAGCTAGTAATAAAATAATAAACTAGAATAAGCTAGAAAGCCATATTATTTTCTGATAAAAGAAAAAGACATTTTTAATTTTTTAAAATGTTACAATCACATTTTCACGCTAATAATCTCTACTTTATATAAGGCTAATGATTCTAAATAAAAATGATGACTATGTTATTTTCCAAAAATATAATCATACTAAGATACTTAATCTTTGACAGGTCTGTACAAAAATTATATTATTTTTAATTCAATCATAGTAGCTCAAAACTTTAGGCATACTTCAAAGTCCCTTTAAAGGCTTTTTTTAAACAACAGAGAAATGAAGGTTCTCCCAACAATTCCAGCTGGCAACTACACTTTGAAAATTACTATAGTGTAGTATTTCTGTATCATGTATCCTGACAAATATCTAATCAATCTTGCACTGTTTCCAAGTTAATCTCAAATTAATAACATTGAGGAGATACTAAGCAGCTGTTAGTTATTCATTGGCTCTCTATTCCTCCATCCCATCCAGATTTACTATGTGTAAGTTTGAAGACATTACAAGAAATAAAATTAAGTCTCACTTGAGTCTCATTTTTCCTCAGTAGCTTAAGGGAAAGTCTGTCCAAACTGTCCATATTTTCTACAGTATTGTTGTGTGACAAAACTTACCCTAGGGAGATGCAACACAAATGTTTGCTCGTCCCAGATAGGGAGCCTAGGACAGACCAAAGTACAGACAGCACCAAAGTCCAACTTTATTGGGGTTACTTACAGTAGTGTGGGTGTGGAGTTACCATAGGAGCAGAAAGGACTCCAAGACAGCTGCACCACCAAAGCCCACCCCAGCATGGCAGGCAGTTCACAGGGCTGAGAACCTGCACAGCCTGTAGGCAGCTCAGCAGGTTGGAGAGTGTCCTTTCTGGGTGCACCTCACTACATAGCTTTGGCTGGACTGGAACTCAGAGATCCTCTACCTCCCAAGCGCTAAGGCTATTTTGGTAGACTTTTATCCACAAGGAAATGGCCACTGACATTTAAATTTACTCATTCTCAAGACCATTCATATATTGACTAAATACATTCAGAACTTCTATTAGAAGATATTTGCCCTTCTGGTCCTTCTTGTAATATACTTATGAAACTTTGACAGCAGTATATTTAGCTATATATAGGGAATAATTTGAAAATTATATGGACTTTAAATTTTACCTTAAATGTAACATCTTAAAAAAAAAAAAAAAAAAAAGGAGCCAGAGGCCAGACATGGTAGAGCATGCCTTTAATCTCAGCATTCAGGATGCAGAGTGAGGTGGATCTCTGTGTTTGAGGTCAGTCTAATCTACTTAGAGGGTTCCAGGACAGTTAGAGCTACACAATAGAGACTTTGTCTACACAAAAAAACAACAAACAGAAAAACAGCCAGGTGTAGTGATGCTTGCCTTCATTCTCAGCACTCAGTAAGTCAGAGGAAGGTGGTTCTTTGGAGTTGGAGGCCAGCTTGGTGTACTAGTGCACTTCAGGCCAGCCAAGGCAGCATAGTGAAACCCTGTCTCAGGGGGATGGGGAGTTCAGTCTATTCTGGGCTGTGTAGTGAGACCATGTCTCAAAACATACAAATAACCACTCTCTGAACCTCCCATAGATTGAGCATACTTAGGATAATTTCCTTATACTTTAGTAATTTGTGTTCAATTATTGTTTAAATAGCTATTCAGATTTCCTGAGTTGTAGAGTATGGAATGTTTTTAGGTATTTTGAGCAAAAACATTTTTTTCTAAAAAATTTGGTGACAGTCACATTAAAAATTACTATATATGTTGTTTGTGGGCTTACGTGTACCATGTGCTTGCAGGAGCTCACGGAGGCCAGAGTAGGGTATCAGATTCCCTGAAGCCTGAGTTATATAGGTGGTGTGAGCCACCTGATCATAGGTGTTAGGAAGCAAGCCCAGGTCCTCTGCAAGAGCAGTAAGCACTCTTAACCACTGAGCTGTCTCACTAGTCCTGATGTCAGTCTCTTTGATCACAGAAAACAAATCTTAATGTTACTATAACAATACTGCTTTCAGGAAATACAACAAATGTGAATGAGCTGCAAAATGAGTTCCACTGAAGGAAGCAACCTATTAACACGTATTCAGATTGTAGAAACAACTACATTTATTGTTAAAATTGTCTTAAAATTTCATTAGGACATATTGTACTTTTTATAACATAAAAGTAAAAATCAATTTTTTACCAAATGAAAAGGTAGAGTTTTTATAATGTTCATACTTTGTAAACACAGTAAACATAATTTTAAGTTAAAATATAAATTGAAGTTCAGAAGTGTTCTTTGAACGTGTGAATTCTCTGATAAGAAAGAATTAGACTTTGCTGTAATTTATTACAAAGCCAAGTGTGCTCTGTTACTTATGTAAAATAGTGGTCTTTGTTTAGCTTCTTAGAGTGCTGGGAGAATTGTGTAGTTCCATTGATTGGTTCCATGCAATGGAAATCTGACCTTTAGCAGATGTTTGAGAAATTGCCAGCACAGCATGATCAACCAGCTAGACAGTTTCTCCTTGTTTTTTGACAGGCCTTTTATGGTTTAGTAATATGCCAAAAAAATGTTCCAACTCTTTTTCATAATATCTAAAGCTTTGTAAAATATTAACAATATGCTGTAAGATATAGATAAAATGAAATAGCCCCACATAATGGATTAAATCCACTAACTTAAG
>CABHPQ010134519.1:6091-19174 GCA_902168405.1 Peromyscus aztecus
TTTTTTTTTTTTTTTTTTTGATTTTTCGAGACAGGGTTTCTCTGTAGTTTTGGTGCCTATGCTGGATTTTGCTCTGTAGATCAGGCCTTGAACTCACAGAGATCCGCCTGGCTCTGCCTCCCAAGTCTGGGATTAAAAGCATGTGGTGTGCGCTGCCACTGCCCCTCATCTTTTAGGTTTCTGAACTTGTTTATGGATGGATTTTTAAAAAATATATTCAAGATTTCCTGTTGTAAAATAGAGCATAAGAACTTATAGTGTCTCATTTCATTTTATTTCATTGGTGGGTTAAAATACTGAATTGTTAGTGATAAAGTTTGATGTTTAATTTTGTTAATAGTGTCACATTCCTTCTGAAAACTAAGAATTCCTAGCTACTAGAAACACCTATTTTTATTTAAGATGTTTCTGTCATCATTTAGTAGCAATTCTTTGTATCAGTCTTTTGTGCTAGAAGCAGATTTTTGTTGTTTCTGAATTATAGTCTAAATAATGACAAAATTAAGTGGCCTAAAAAAGGTAGAAGAGTTTTTTTAAAATATAAACCTTGCCTCTAAATAAGTAAGAGTATATATTACAAAATACCATGCTTAGTAGATATGCTATTCTGTGTAAAAAAAAAAAAATGCCAATTTGCTACTCAGGAGACCTTGGTAGCAGGATCTCTTGAGCCTGGTAGTTCCAGGCCATTCTGGGCAACATAAAGAAACTCCATCTCAAAACAAGCCAGGCTGGCATGAACTTGGGTGTGTAGCTTAGGATGACTTTGAATTTCTTGTCTTCTTACTCCACACCCCAGTGCTGGGATGATAGGCATTGTTCCCTTATATCTTTTTTTGTGGTGCTGCGGATTGATTCCAGGACTATGTGCGCTAGGCAAACACTCTACTAACTGAAGTATATCAGTACTTCTCCAGCTCTTGTTGCTTTTTGCTGTGCTGTCCAGACTGGGCTTCCCAGGTGCTGGGATTACAGGTGTGCACCATCATATCCAGGAAAGTTACTATTTAAATATAACTGCTTTTAACAGTTCCCTGACTTACGTAAGCAAAAAAGGGCCATTTTTTTCTTTTGATAAGCTTTTAAAAATCCTTTTATCTTGTTAGATATCTTTTAGATTTAGATGTATGAGTTCCTTATCTGCACTTATATATGTCTGTGTACCTGGTTCCCACAGAGTCAGAGAAGGGCATTAAATCTCTGGAACTGGAGTTGGGGTTGTGAGCTGCCCCATGTGGGTGCTGGGAACTGAACCGAGGTCATTGCAAGAGCAACCAATGCTCTTGACTGCTGAGCCATCCCTCTAGTCCCTGTTCAATTTTTTGATCAAATAATTTTAAGCAGGTGAATTACATCTAGAAAGGCATGCAAAGTTCAGTTTCTGAGAAATAATTATCAGGTAATGGAATGGAGTGGAAGCAACCATAGTAACACTGGCATATTTTAAATTTGAGCTTAAAAAATTATTATGTTTATTTATTTAGGTGAGGGTGGCATCATATGTTTGGAGGTAAGAGGACAATTTGCAGGAGTTGGTTCATCCTGCCATGTGGGTTCTGGAGTTTGAACTTGTGTTGTCAAGCTTGGCAGCAAGAGCATTTACTCACTGAGCTCTCTCCCTGGCCCAGTTACTATATTTTAAATGATAGCATTTATAAACTTAATAACTTCCTTAGCTTAAAAATTATTTTTTATCACAATTGTGGGGAGCATAGGAGGACTTGAGAGTCTGTTCTTCCCCTCCCTTCACATATGTCCTGAGGATTAACTCACATCAGCATTGGCAGGAAGCATCTTTACCTGCTGAGTTGTCTCACCTGCTCACTTCCTTAACTTTTTAAGTCTTAACTTTTTCTATGAAGATAGTATTTACTACGTTGCTAGATTTAAATAGGATGATCTTTATTTACTTAATATACCCCTGATAAATAGTAAACACTCAGTAAATTGTGGAATTGTGGACTATCACATATTAGTTGGTTAATATATGTTTATGAATGAACACAGTAGTCTAATATTTAAGATTGAGTTACAGGAGCTAGGAATGTAGTTTATTTATAGAATGTTTGTCTGCTAAAAGTGTGAGGCCTTTTTTTAAAAAAAGTTACATTTCCTTACTGGAGGGAGAAAAACTAGTGTATTGCATTCTTTTTTTTTTTAATTTTTAATTTTTATTTTTTGCAGTAATGGGAATTGAACTTAGGATCTGGAGTATGGTAGGCAAATACCATATCACTGAGCAGTTATTCCTAGCACTTTGCTGTTTTTATTATTTTTTTAATGGGGTGTGGTGGTGCATGCCTTTAATCCCAGCACTTGGGAGGTAGAGGCGGGCAGATTTTTGTGAGTTTGAAGCCAGCCTGGTCTACATAGAGAGTTGTAGTCCAGTTAGGGCTACATAGACAGACCTTGTCTCAAGAAAAAAATTATTTAAAATACTTATTTGGGGTGTGTGTGTGTGTGTGTGTGTATTTGAGTGTATGTATGTATACTACAGGAGCTTTCCGAGGTCCGAAGGAGAGGGTCAGATTCCCAGACACTGGTATTAGAGGTGTTTGGTTGTAAGTCCTAATGTAGGTGTTGGGAACGATGCTGAGCCATTTCTCTAGCCCCTTCTAGCCCTTTTTTAAACTTTTGAGTCCCCTTAAGTTGCCTAGTCCAGCCTTGAACTTTGGGTTCTCTTGCCTCAGATTCCTGAGTAGCTGACTTGTAGTCTATACTTTTGATTTGAAGTTGGGTTTATACTTTTTGTTTAGAATTATTTATATAAATAATTTATTTTGTATTTATGTGTGTGCACATGTGGAGGTCAGAGGACAAATTGTGGGAGTTGCTGGTTCTCCCCTTCTACCTTGTGGGTTCTGGGGGTTGAACTTGGGTTGTGGAACATGGTGGAACATGCCTTTACTTGCTGAGCCATCAATGATTTATAATTTTTGGCATCTGATATACATATCAATGGTGCTGCTCTGGATTGGACCCAGAACCTGGTACGTTAGGAAAGCACTTCTACTACTGAAATACAGCCCTAGTTTTTTGGCTGACTTATATTTTTTGAGAGAAATAGTTAAAATAACCAGAGTAGTTTACTATTGTATTTAGAATAGACTAGTATGTATTATTTAATACTAATGTGTGTGTGGTGGGGTGGGGAGAATGGTATCTAAAAATGAATTTTTGGGCCTTGTAACACTCTGGGACTGAAATACCAGTAAGGCTACACCCCACTTGCCTGATTGGAGTTTTTAAATCTGTGAGAAGTTTTTTTCTTCTTTGCTCAATGTAAAGCCTATCCGAAAGAATGAAATTCTTCCCCCCCCCCCCACTTTAGTACTTCATTTGCTCATTTAGGTAGAATTTGTTCTAACATTTCTTATTCCTGGAGCTCTTTACACCACTCCTAAAATGTTACTTATATGCAAAGCTTTTTTTCTTTTTTAAATTAGTTTTAGATTTATTTATTTTATATGTATGAGTGTTTTATATGCATGCATGTATGTATGTGTACTACTTGTGTGCCTGGTGCCCTCAGAGGTCAGAAGAGGGAGTCAACCCCTAGAACTGGAATTATGGATGGTTCTGAGCCACCATATGAGTGCTGGGAGTCCATCCTGGATCTTCTGGAAGAGCAGCAAGTGCTCTCAACTGCTGAGCCATTTCTCCAGCTCTCTCTAAGTTATATATGAATTTTTTGTTTATTTATTTATTTGTTTATTTTGAGATAGGGTTTATCTGTGTAGCCTTGGTTGTCTTGGAACTCACTATGTAGACCAGGTTGGCCTTGAACTCAGAGATCTACCTGCGTCTGCCTCCCGAGTTCTGGGATTAAAGGTGTGTGCTACTACCACCTACCCCTAAAAAACATGTGTATGTGTATATTCCTGAGTATATGTATATGCACCATATGCATGCTGTACCCTCAGAGAGTAAAAGAGGGTATCAGAAGCTGAGTCCCTTTTTCTGACCTCTGCAGGCACCAAGCATATACATGGCAAACAGACATGCATGCAAGCAAAATATCCATATACATAAAAAAGTAAAAAAAAAATACACACATATATACTAATTTGTCCAACCAATATATTCCATTAATATATTTCAAGGTAAAGATGCACCTACAAAGACTATCTAAATAAAAAAGCTTAGATGGACTGAAGAGATAACTCAGCAGTTAAAGAGTATTGGTAGCACTTCCAGAAGACCTGAATTCACTCCCAGCACCCACACTGAGTGGCTCACAACTCTGTATTCACTCTAATTCCAGAAAGGTCTGATACCCTTTTTTTTCTGACACAGGATTTCTCTGTGTAGCTTTGCGCCTTTCCTGGAACTTACTTTGTAGACCAGGCTGGCCTTGAACTCACGGAGATCCGCCTGACTCTGCTTCCCAAGTGCTGGGATTAAAGGCGTGTGCCACTGCCCAGCATGCATGGGTTTTATTTTCTCTATATTGTAAGTCTTCTAAATAATTTATTTTCAAGTTATATAGATGTTCATGGAAATCCAAGGTCTTCTCATGGTACATTAGTTAGGGAAATTTGTTTGCCATAAGGTTTTCTGGGTACCTTATCTTCTTATTTAGAATTCTGTCCCAACTGAGTATGGAAACAGCAGTCTTGCACATGCTAGGCAGCTCTTCTAGATCCCCCTTTACTTCTAATTGCATGCCTCTGAAGAATGCTTGTGTGGCCTTTATTTTTTCAGTAACTCTTTACCTTTAAATCTTTATGATTTCAGTGTCTAGTCTTTTTGCTCATCATATTGGCACATTTACCTTTCCTAGGTCTTAAGTCTTGGTCGGTATTAAGGACTTTATTTATCAAAGAGATCCTGGGGAGGGTCAATACTCTATAAAGAGTTTTGTAAATAATTCCTGAGATTTTGTTTGTTTTTTCAAGACAGGGTTTCTCTGTGTAGCCTTGGCTGTCCTGGAACTTGTGCTGAAGACTAGGTTGGCTTCGAACCCACAGAGATCTGCCTGCCTCTGCTTTCTGAGTGCTGAGATTAAAGGCAATTAATTCCAGAGATTTTTATACCGGGAATGTGTGTCACATCTTATGTGTAAATGTATTTTTTTGTACACTGCAGAATTAGTAGGGAAAACTTCCAGGGTTTCTGGGAATTGGATTTGTGGTCTTGTTTTTAGTGAGTTTGTGTACTGCTACTGAAATATGTTCTTGTCTTCCTAATCCCCGCAAAAGGGAAAACTTTATTTTTGAGATGGGGTCTCATATATCTCAGGCTAGCTTCACATTTGTTATGTAGCCAGTGCTGTGATTACTACCATGTGCCATCATCTCTGATGTGACACTGGACATCAAACCCAGGGCTTTGTATATACTAGATAATCAGTCTACCAACTAGGCTCTATTTCTCGCTCCCTCTTTTTTTTTTTATTATTATTTTTCAAATGCTGCAAGGTTCTGCTATGTTCCTCAGGCTGGTCATGACCCCTGGGCCCAAATGATTCTCCTACTTCAAGTAGTTGCAACTTACAGGTATGCACTACTGTGGTCAGCTCTAAAAATTGAAGCATAATAAGAAAATATTTATTTTTACTTAAGAATGTAAATTTAATATTCAAATATTAAATATGGTATGTATTTTTCATAAAATTGTGCCTGATTACTAAGTATATTAAAAAGATTTCAGTGTGCTTCTGTGTATTACACCTAACTGTAGACCTTGTATTTTGATTTCTTTTAATCTCTTCATGGAAGTAGTTATGAGTCTTAAGTTTTTTGTTTTGTTTTGTTTTTTTGAGACAGGGTTTCTCTGTGTAGCTTTGGATCCTGTCCTGGATCTTGCTCTGTAGACCAGGCTGGCCTCGAACTCACAGAGATCTGCCTGGCTTTGCCTCCCGAGTGCTGGGATTAGAGTGCTGGGGTTAAAGGTGTGCGCCACCACTGCACAGCCAAGTCTTTAGTTTGTTTATTAAGACAGGTCTGGGGCTAGAGAAGATGGCTCAACAGTTAAGAGCACTAGTTCTTGCATAGATGTCTTTGATTCCCAGCACCAATCTGGCGGCTTAGGGCCATCTATAACTTGAGTTCGAGGGAATCTGAAAGCCTCTTCTGGCCTCTCTGGGCATCAGGCATGCATGTAGTACACATACATGCAGGCAGAATACTTATACACATTAGATAAATCTGGGGGGAAGGAGAATGGGTGTCATTGTAGGGTGGTAGGTAGCCTTGAGCTTGCTATGTAAACAGGGCTGGTCTTGAATTCCTGATCCTCTTAAGTGCTGAGACTACAAGCATATACTATAATGCTTGGCCTTATAGTTTGTGTTTGGGTTGATTCTACCAATTTATTCCTCTTGAGACCAAGAAAGAGATAACAGGAAAAGTTGATGGAACAGCATTACTAGACAAGGTCAAGTTTTTCCTTTTTTAGGGTTAGGAATTTATTATTAGGGTCGTATTTTAGTATTCATTTTTTTTGTACTTTATTCATTTAGCACTGTGTTATCATTCAAGTCTTTTTTTGAAAAGTTCTCCCACACTCCCTTTCTCTCTTTCTGGGAGAGAGAGAGGTCTCATACTGCAGTTCAGGCTAGTCTGAAACTCACTATGTAATCTAAACTGGTCTTAAACTCACTTCAATCTTCCTATCATAGCCTCTATGGTGGTAATATTATACAAGTGAGCTACCACGCCTAGCTCCTTTTACTCCTTTGAAGCATAAACTTTTTCTATTTATGATTCTGTTTTGGTTTTTTTTGTTTTGTTTTGGTGGTAGATAAATGCATAAAATATATTCAGTACTGAGAATGTAAAGTTTAATGTGAAGCTCTACAATTTCTATTCCAAATGCCTTTTCTAACTGTATAGAAAGTTCATAGGGTATATAGACTTTGGTTCTGGTAAATTCTGGTGCATAATGTTTTTATTTATTTGCAAGGTTTTTAATAATAAAGTCTATAAAATTAAAACAAAAAAATCACAGTCTGTAAGCCAGTTGGTTTACTTATGTTGTAATAAGTACAGAAACCAATTTTAGATTAATACTTTTTTGAGATAACAGTTATAAAATTGTGATTTTTATGGCATGTGCTAGGGAAACACAAAATCTAAACGTAGGTTGTTGGCCCTCTTATCATTAACTTTTTATTACATGTATCTATTTGTGTGTGTGTACGTGTGTGTGTGTACGTGTGTGCGCGCGCTCTTGAGTGTCCCACATGAAGTCAGAGGACAACTAGGACAACTTGGGCAGCATTGGATGTCTTCCACTCGGTGGGGCTCAGGGCTTGAGCTCAGGTCATCAGTCTTGGCAGCAAGTGCTTTTATCAGCTGAGCCATCTATCTTCTCTTAGGTTTTCTTTTGTTCTGAATGCTACAGTCTCTGCACTGCCTGTGGTTATCAAAATAGGTTCAGATATGTCTGTATTTATAACGTAGGTTCTTACTAAATTCTGTAGGAGGAGACAAAGAAGTAACACCTGATAGCCTCTTAATTTGAGTAGTTGAGTAGGGTATAGACAGAAATAAATACATGTAATGCAAGGTTTCTCAAGCATAGCATTAACAGTTGGGAAATGGCAGGTTGTTACAGGGACCTGTGCTGTGAATTGTAGCATATTTTCTAGTATCTCTGAATTCTGCTCATGTTGTCAGTGGCAAGCCCTTGTGTCCAAATGTTGCCAGGTCTTATCTAGGGAGCAAAATCACCACTGAGAAACATGTCATAGGTAAAGTGGATGTTGAGGGGGCAAGTGGAATGTATAAAGAACTGTTGCAGTACAAGTCAAGAAGAGTTAAGGGATGTCCAGGAAAAATGACTCCTTAGGGACTGAGGTTCCTCTCTCTTCTCCCTAACAGGTTTCTCTATGTAGCCTAGGCTGACCTGAAGCTTCTCTTGAGACTCCCAAATTCTTTGATTACAGGCACACACTATTACTCCCAGCTTCTGATACTAAGTTATATCTCCAGCTTTAACTATTTCTTCTTTAAAAATTTATAGTCATCATTTTTTTGTTGCTTTTGTGTGTATGGTGTATGTATGTTTGTGATGTTGTATGTACATGTGTGTTCTCAGATGGTGGCCAGAGGAAGACTTTAGATGTTGTGCTATAGCCCTTGTTATTTCTTGAAGTTCTGTTTCTAAATGATATGAAAAATGATAAAAACAGGAATATGTTAAAAATATGATTTGTGTTTTAAAAAGAGTGAAATATGCTGGTAAATTGGGTAGAAATTACATGTAGGGAAGTTGGTTAGAAGGCTATTGCAGACTCAGTTGTATTGGTGCACGCTTATAAACCCAACACCCAGAGGCAGAGGCTGGAGGATCTGTGATTTCGAGGCCAGCCTGCTCTACAGAGTGAGTTCCAGGACAGCCAGGACTGTTAACACACAGAAACCCTGTCTAGAAAACCAAAAAAAAAAAAAAAAAAAAAAAAAAAAAAAGGTGTGGTGGGAGGAGACTATTGAGAAATCTAAGAAGTAGGATTAAAGTGATGTATTTGAGGGAGAATAAGGTAGAACAATTTAGAGTTTACTAGAGATTGAAAATGATAGTGGAGAATGACTATTTTGCAAGAGAATGAATGATTTTTGGCATTGGTAATGATCAGAGGCTGGGATATATTGTAATAATTTAAAAATTCCAGTGATTTAAAGATTTTTAGTGTGTATGTATGGGATTCGTGTGTAAGAGTGTATGTGGACCACAGACAACAGTGAAAGTTTGAGGAAAACTTTGATAGTCAGTTTTCTCTTTCAACTATGGATTCTGGTGATCAAACTCAAGTCATCAGCTATCTATCTCACTGGCCTTCCTGTGGCTTTTAACAGGAAAAAAGGCTTCTTTGTAACATGCTATGTATTGATAGATGGAGATGGGTTGGAGTCTGATTGTTCTTGTTTTTTAGTGTCTCAGGTTTATGGAGGCTGTATCATACATGTTTCTGCAGTTTTCATGACAATGAAAAGGGGATATTGCCTCTTGAATTCTCTACTTGAATTCTCTACTTGGCCAAGTTCATTGACTAAGTGAGGTGTGACTTTAAGAGATTTCATAGAAGTTAAGGAGGTGCAGCTCTTCAATATCCCTTGAAGAGAACTAAACTATTTCAGTTATGGCAAATTTTTGTTATATGTTGAATTAGAGCTTTTTTTCCTTTTTTGTTTTGTTTTTTGAGATAGGGTCTCATGTAGCCTTGGCTGGCTTTGGGCGTGATATATAGCTGGGGATGATTTGAACTTGCTGTTTGTCCTCTCAGCCTATTGAAAGATGGGATAACAAGTGCATACCATCATACTGGGCCACTCATTTGGTTTCTGTTACTATGCACAGCAGGTTGGCCTCAAACTCTTAGAGCTCAGCTCACCTTTGCCTATACCCCTCTTGAGTGCTGAGATTGAAGACGTGTGCCACCATGCCCAGAAGTAGTTGATTTCTTTTTATTGCATAGGTAGTAGTCCAAATGTTGGGTGTGCTACAATTTGTTTACTCACCTGTTTGTAATATTTGAAATCATTTCAGCTTTTACATTAATGAATAAAACTGCTGTGAACATTTTAACCTTTCTGAAGTTTTCTAAGTTAGAAACTTTGGGATTGTCTTTGATTCTTTTAATCTCTTTCCTCATGAACTCATGGTATTTCTTTTTTTATATTTGTGTTTTTTTTTTGAGACAGGGTCTCTCTGTGTAGCCTTGGCTGTCTTGGAACTCGCTCTGTAGACCAAGGTGTGTGCCACCACCACCCAGCCCCATGGTGCTTCTTAAGTATGTTTCATATATTAGAAATTGTAACACTCTTCAGATACTACTATTTATTTCTGTGAAGGTTTATTTTAGGAGTGGGAGATTTAAGGATGATGATATAGATGGTATACTTGCTAAGCAAGATTTATAGTTAAGTGGGAATGTTGACTGATTGGTGAAGAAGGTGCTGACATTGAAATTACAGGATTGTGATAAAGGCTGTTGGTGTTGGATGCACTCTATCCGTATGTCAGTGTGTACTTTCTGGTAATCACTTTTAATTCTTTTTCTGTTTTTTTTATATGTTTTGTATGCATGTGCTATGGCATGGTGAAGAAATTTATTGCCATAGAGGATAGTCTTACTGTTATGGGAACTTGAGAAAATCATTTAATCTCTTTGGGCCTCAGTTTCATCACCTGTGTAAATTAGAACTGATAATACTTTGAAATGTTGGTCTAAGAGGATTAGATTCATTATATAGACCTGAGAACAGTACCTGGCATATTGTGTTAGTATTATTTTGATTCTGTATTACTCAGAAGGCTTTTGTTGGGGATTGAGAGATGGCTCAGCAGTAAGAGCCACTGGCTGTTCTTCCAAAGGACCAGAGTTCAATTCCTCACACCCACATGTAGTTCACAATAACTCCGGTACCACATATCAGGCACACACGTGGTGCACAAACATACAGTCAGGCAAAACATCCATGCACATAAAATAATAAAATAAATTTTTTTTCCCCCAGGAGACAGGGTTTCTCTGTGTAGCTTTGGATCTTGTCCTGGATCTCGATCTGTAGACCAGGCTGGCCTCGAACTCACAGAGATCCGCTTGCCTCTGCCTCCCTTGTGCTGGGATTAAAGGCGTACACCACCACCGCCTGGCCTATAGTAAAAACATTTTTAAAAGCTTTTCTTTTCTCCTAGTTCTGATCCTCTTATGTCTTGCTCTCATTTATCTCCTACTACAGTCCTCTTTTCTTGTGCCGGGGATTGAACACAGCTCCTCAAGCATGTAGATACGTGCTCTACCACTGAGATATCACTCTTCTGCTTACTCAGACTTACAAAGTTACTGACTCATTCTGTCCCTGTCTGTGCCCTTTTCACTTGTGCTGTAGTATATAATAGTCAATGACATGGAATGGCTACGATGGAAAATTGCACTAAAAATTTGTATATAGAAGTTTCTAACATGCTAGTAGGTTCCCTTTTTCCCTTCCACCTCAGCAATCTACTCTTCTACTTCTGTTCGTACTTCTTCACTTTTGATTAGTTTATAAATTATTTTGCTTAGTTAAAATTACTGTGAATGTATATGTGTGCATTTATGATAGGTTTATATATGCAGGTGTGTGTGTGTGTGTGTGTGTGTGTGTGTGTGTGTGTGTGTGTAAGTGGAGATCAGAGGACAGCTTTTAGGAGTTGGTTTTTTTCCTTCTACCATGAATTTTGGGAATCAGATTTAGGACATTAGGCTTTTGTGGCAATTACTCTCTAAGACATCTTGCTGGCCTGTTTTGTTTAGTTTTTAAGGTTTTCTCTGATTGGCTCTTTCACCATGCCTGGCACATTTTTTTTTTTTTTTTTTATAAACATTACTGCCCAACATACCTTACAATACCTTCTCTGCCTGTGTATATGGTGTCATTTTTGTGCTCCTTTGATCTTATTTTTTATCCTATTTTATCTGTTCAAGTACTCTTCCACAGAACTGTCCCCAGTGCTCAAATTATTCTGTCCTTGTTCTTCTAAGAGTTCTTTTTGGCTCATTTTGATGTTCTAGTTTAGGACCTAATAATATGCATTCCTTTTGTGTAATTATTTGTCTTACTTCATGAGAACCATTATCATGTATTCCTCTCATTTAGTGCCTCACATAGGTCATGTAGTAGTAGAATCTCATTGAAGTTCTTTGAAGCTTTGGATAGCAACTAGCAGTCATGGAGAAATTGACAGTGAACTCGGGCAACTATTCATAAAAGTACAAAACCAAAAAGTATAGCACAGCTCCTTGGGTCTATGAAAATCTTAGGCCATCCCATTGTGTTAAACTGAAGTAGAGTCAGAAACTTAGAACCAGAAAGGATCATAGAAGTAATATTATTATTAAACAGGCTAAATAAGAATTGCTGGTATGGGTCATAGTAGATCTGTTAACTCCTTGAGATTCAATGTGTTAAGTTTGTACATAGGAGCAGTTCAGGATAAGAATTCATAATTTATATTTTCAAGGTATCTGTGACTGAAAAAAATACTATTTTGCAAAAAATGACAGATGAAAGAAACACTTGAGGTTCAAAGATAGTTAAGACATGGGAGATGTCATTGTTATTCATAGTAATGATCCTGACCAAACAGAAAAATTTAGTTAGATTTACTATGATGTGTTTAACAAAGGAGAAATAAGAAATTGGAAGAGGGACTGGAGAGATGTTCAGTGCTATTATGAGGATGTGGATTTGGTTCCCAGCACCCACAGGGCAGCTCACAACCATAACTCCAGTTCCAGGGGATCCCACCCATGCTTCTGATCTCTAGGGGCACCAGGCACACACATGGTACACATACTTAACATGCAGGCAAAATACTTCACAAAATAAATCTTAAAACCAAACAAACAGAAAAAAAAAAGAAAGAAAGAAAAGGTGTCTAAAACAAAATGTTTCTGTCTCTAATTAAAATGAACTTTTAAGAACTTAAAATTTGAGTCAAGTGGTGGTGACACATGCCTTTGGGAGGCAGAGGCAGGCGAATCTCTTGAGTTCAAGGCCAGGCTAGTCTACAGAGTGAGTTCTAGGACATCCAGGGCTACACAAAGAAACCCTGGGGAAAAAAATTAAAATTTGGGTTGGGGAGATGGCTCGAGATGGTTAAAATTTCCTGTTGCTCTTTGAGAGGACCTGAATTTGACTCTCACAGCCTACATCAGGAAGCTCACAGCTGCCTGTAACTACAAAGGGATCTGATGCCTTCGTCTGGCCTCTCTATATCGCCTCCTCTCCTCATGCATATACACACAAGACATATATTTATATATTAAACAAAGAAGATCTTACCATTTAGGGATGGGGCTATAGAGTTCAGTTTGTAGAGTGCTTAGATCTCCAGCATTGAATAAATAAGATGTGTTGGGACATATCTGTAATTCTAGCACTCAAGAGGTAGAGGCAGGGAGTTCAGAAGTTCAAGGCCATTCTTGGCCTTATAGGGAATTTTAGGCCAGTCTGGGCTAGAGACTTTGTCTAAGAAAGAGATAAGGAGGGGTAGGGAGGGATGGGGTCATCAGTTTAGGTTTATGGATATATAGTATGTTCTCTCTCTCTCTCTCTCTCTCTCTCTATATATATATATATATATATATAC
>CABHPQ010134522.1:0-11451 GCA_902168405.1 Peromyscus aztecus
GCTCCGCCTCGACTCCAGGAAGGTTAGCTGGGAACACCCTCCTACCCGCCCCAGAGTGACTAAATCTAAAAACAGGGCCTCTGGTGAAGCGCCTCCTCTGAACAGATAAGACTGCAGTCCCGGCTCTGTGCATTAAATTCACTGTCTGTAAGAATTTGCAAATCGGAAGTGGATTGCGTGAGCATGACAGCTTTGGAGGCGTGGACACTGCATACTTGAAGCCCTTCTTTCTGATTTCCCCCGTAGTAGTTCAGCTTCTTTGCAAAAAATGCACGCCCAGCAGCAGGAGGGGAAGGGCCAGTCTCCCCAGTTCGGTTAAAGGTTTTCAGCAATCTTCATTGAAATAAATGTACTGGAAACCGCAGAAGTAGGAACCGGCACAAAGGCGATAATGTTTGCATAAAGAAGCCATTAGGAAGGTGCGCCTTGAAACAGTGTGCGATGTTGCATAACAAACGCGCCCTTTCCTTTAGTTATTTCTAACATTCCGTTTATCTAGTATTTTTTGCATTTAAAGAGCATGAAGCTGAATGATTCCCCATTTCTGGGATGCCCGCAGTTCTCAAAAGAGCGTTCCCGAAGTGATTAAAAGCAGAATAAAGAGCGAATCCCAGGGTAATATTTATCCAGCCAGAATTTCGAGCACAACACATCCAGATTCAGCCCACCTCCCAATCTGTGCAATCAGGGCTTAATAAGGGACATATTTTAGACTTAGGCAGTTGCAAAACAGTGAGAAAAACCAGAAACAGAGCCACATAACTTTCTCAAATGCCTTTGCTGATTGCAGAGACTGGAAACTGTGGAACTCAGTGGAGGGGTTGCCTGAATTCAGTCCTTCTCAAGGATAAGACCTAAAATGGTCATGAGTAAGGGTGGTCCACCGAAACCCAGTTTGGGCCACTGCAGTAGAAATACCCAACAAGCAGATGAAGAGCAGCCTCTCTCATGAAGAAAACTGCCCATCAGAGGGAGGAATTGCCATGAAGTCTGTCTTGCTGTGATTCCTTTCCACCTTGCATGCGCCCTTGCATGCAGCAGTCTAAGTGATGCTGAGATCCACAGAGCCTTTCCCCTAGTTAGGAACTTCTGGGGTTCCCTTACTACAGAATTAAGGCTCTGATATCACTGCCAGATCCTCTCCTCTCACTCAGATCTTCTGTTTTCCAGAAAGCCCTTGGTATTAGGGAGAGTCCCTCCTCGGAGCTCTTAAATCTACTTTTCCTGTGGCTGAGAATGTCCTTGTCCTATGATTTCATCTCATTCTCTCTAATTGATCTTCCTCCCCTCCCTTCCTTTCCCTTTCTTTTCTTTCTTCATTTCCCACCCCTCTGTGCCTGGGTCTCATGTAGTCCAGGCTAGCCTATGTACCAAGGATGGTCTTGAACTTCTGATTTTCCTACATCCACTTCCTGAATTCCAAGATGACCAGCACACACCACTATACTAGGTTTACAGGGAGCCGAGGACTGAACCCAGCACTTTGTGCCTGCTAGGTAAATGCCTATCAACTGAACCACATTCCTAACCCTGAGAATTCACTTTCTAGCCAAATTAGATAGATCACATTCTCACCAAAACAGCATCTCCAGCCCCACTTTTTTCTAATGTTATTCCTGAATGTCATGATGTGCGTTTGTGTGTCTGTCTGTCTTTTTATAGCCTCTGGGTGCCTTGAGAGTAGCCAATCCTTTTTGCTGTTGTGTGAGAGCTGATCCAGGGCTCAGGTACAGAACGGGTGATGGTACAGATGAAGGAATGCAGATAGTATGATCCAGGGCCACCAGGTTGTCCCAGGAATGATCCCATGAGGACAGCAGGGAGAGGCGCTGATATCACCCTAGAGTCAAGCTGGCAATATTGTCAAACATGTCTAAGGGTTTATACTCTTAGACTCAGCTCACTCCAGTTAGAAATGGGAATAGATGGAAATGTACCTTGGAGGTATATTGGAGATTAGGAAAAGATTGACATATGAAGACGTGCATTGGAGTGGTATTTTTAACAGGGAGACTGGGGAGTGTTTGAAATCAACAGTGATAGAGTTGCCTCTCGGGCTTGAGGAGGGAGACCTAGGACCCCCCTCAGATACCAAAATGTTTGTGGTACCGTCTAAAAACAATGAAAGCACCGTGTGAGCTAATTTTCTCCTTGATTTGACAAAACACATGACAAAGTCAGCTTCAGGAATGCTCTGTTTTGGTTCACCGTCTCAAGGTATGTGGGGGACAAAGCAGAGCTGGAGGAGTGTGGGGCAGCTGGCCACATCCGCACCAGCCAGGAGGCAGTTATGAAAGTTCACCCACAGCGTGCCTTCTGCTTCCTATTCAGTCCGGTGCTCCAGTCCACAGGAGGCTACTTCCCACATTCAGGCTTTGTCTCCCCTCCTCAGTTAAACCTCCATGGAAGCACCCTTGCTGACAAACCCAGAGATGCGTTTCCATGGAGACTTTAAAATCCTTACACGTTGACAATAAAAATTAACCATCACAGACATAGCATAATAAACATGAAAAGACGTTCAACTTTAAGCAGCCATCAGGAAAATATAAATGAAATCTATGTTGGGATTGCATTCCACCACAGTCAAAATGGCAACCATTAAGAAAACCAGTAATAACAAATGCTGGTGAGAATGCAGAGAAAAGAGAACCCGTATACACTGCTGATAGAAGAGTGTATCAGTTTAGACATTATGGCGATCAGTACGGAAGATTCCCCCAAAAACTTAAACTCGGTCTCCCCGGTGACCCAGTGGTACTGCTACTACGTATTTACCAAAGGACTCAAAGTCAACATATCACAGAGATGCTTACATATGGAGGGACTCAAGTCAACATGTCATAGAGGTACTTATATATCCGTGCTGTTGCCCACTATTCACAAAGGCTAGTTTGTGGACTCAACCTAGCTATTGATAGAGGACTGGATAATGAAGACGTGGCATAGAGACACAATGGGATTTCATTCGGCCACAAAGAACTTCTTGTTTTTTTGCAAGAAGCTGAATGGAACTGGAGATTATCATATCAAAAGAATTAAATCAGATTCTTAAAAGACAAATATTGCATGTTTCGTTTCTGTGGATCCTAGTTAGTATAAAGATTCACAAAATCATAGATATATGTGTGACATGAAAGTGCAAGTGAGACCATCTAAGAGCATGAAGGAGACTGAGGAGGCGGAGAAGAATAAAGGCAGGTTGTACATGGCGGGAACACGGTCACAGGGCATCATAAATGTGCGTGAAAGTATCTTTGTAAAACTCAGTACTAAACTGAAATGAATGCACACACATACACAGATGCACACACTCAAAGATACACACACACACACACACACACACACACACACACACACACACACCAGTAATTAGAAAGATAGATGAAGAGGAGGCAATGAGATGGTTCAGATGGTAAAAGACACTTGCTGCCAAGCCTAGTGACCTGAGTTTGATCCCTAGGATCCACACAGTGGAAGGAGAGAACCTCAACTGGTCCTCTGACTACCACACATGTGCACACATACATGCTCATGTACAAGCACACATGCACACACATAGAATTAACGTAATAGAAATCTCCCTTACAGGGAAATAGTATTAACATATATCCCATTTAAGTCACCAGGGAAAGGGGAGTTTCAATCGAGGGACTGTCTATATCACATGGACCCAGGGTCATGTATGTGAGAGACTGTCTTGATTGTTGATTGGTGTGGGAGGGCCCAGCCCACTGTGAAAATTGGGAAAGTGGTTTTGGTTGTATAATAAAGTTGACTGAGCATGAGCCAGAGGGATCAAGTCACTGAGCAATGTTCCTCCATGGCCTCTGCTTCAGTTCCTGCCCCGACTTCCCTCAGTGATGGATTGTGACCTGGAAGTGTAAAATTTAACAAACAAACAAACAAACACAAAAGAAAAACCAAGAAATTTTCCTGCCCAAGTCGCTTTTGTCCAGAGTGATTTATCACAGCAACAGGGAAGCAAACTATATAGCAACATCTAACCTCTGTGTGTCCCCCTGTGTGTTTAAACCACACGGTGACTGAAAGCAGTCGATTTAGCAGGCATGCTGTGTTTCCATACTGCTGTGTTGCTTATGCAATCGGCAAAAGAATACAATTCAGGACAGACACAATTGTTTCTCCACATATTCTTAGTCTGGGTTCATTGGTTCTGCAGAGCCGAACACAGAGACTTGAAGAGCAGGCTGGACTCACAGCAATATGGAATAGCCACCATTTATTGAGCAATTATCCGATGTGACTAAGATGCCAAGTGCTGTGAATATATTTTGAAGTATTTTTTTTTATTTAAAATAAGATGATGAGGTAACCTTGCCCAAATCAAATTAACATCCTACAACCATTCATTCATTCAGTTTTTAAAATAGGGTTTCACTGTGTAGCCTAGGCTAGCCTGGAGCTTTTTTTGAAAAATCATCTCCTTACGTGTGTGTGTCTGTGTGTGTGTGTGTGTGTGTGTGTGTGTATACCTATGTAAATATGTATGTGTATACCTATGTGAATATATATGTACCTGTGTGTGCACGTGTGTAAAGGCCGGAGGTCAACATCAGGTAAAGTTCTTAATCACTCTCCATTTTATTTTTTAATTTAATTTAATTTTTATCTTCTGTGCATGTGTGTGTGCCTGCAAGTCTGTATGTGAAGCACATGTATACAGGCATCCTTAGAGACCAGAAGAGGGTAGTGGATGCCCAGAACTGGTGTGACAGGTGGTTGTGAGCCTCCTCATATGGGTATTAGTAAGAGTGGGTTCTCTGCAAGAGCAGCAAGCTCTCTTGATAGCTGAGACCTCACTCCAGCTCTTCCACCTTGGTTTTTTGTTTTTAAATAAGGTCTGTTAGTCAACCTAGAGCTCCCCAGTTGACTGGACCATTTGTTTTCCTTCCCCAGTTAAACGTCTCTGGAAATATATCCCAGACAAAGAAGAGCCCCAAGAGCCCTCCTGTCCCTGTTCCTCCAGTGCTGGGAGTCATGAGTCTACTACAGTGCCTGGCCACTGCCTCCTCCTCCTCCTCCTCCTCCTCCTCCTCCTCCTCCTCCTCCTCCCCCTCCTCCTCCTCCTTTCATTTTTATTTTTATTACACGTGGGCACTAGGTCCTCATGCTGACATGACAGTCATTTTATAGACTGAGTTATCTCCCCAGCTCTGGCCTTAAACTCTTGGTCCTCCCCTGCCTCTGCTATGCCTGGATAGGTCGCTGTGAAAACTGTACCTGGATCTTAATATAGTACCAAGCATCTCTTTTTCCTCATCAGTGTGGAGGTTCATGGGTTCCTCTGTGTAGCAAGGGCTCACAATATTGCAAATCTAAGTCACCCTGGGTCCCTGGGCTGCTCTCTGTCCCTAAAGGTCTATGGGTGCAGCCCTGCTGGAGAACTTTTGCAAACATCTAACCCTGACCTTTGCAGATCAACATGAAACAAATCTGCTCTGCCCAGCCTCCTTGCTCACTATTGTTGCCAGAGTCTGAGGTTTCCTCTGGAATCTAATGGAGTCTCACTCACTTCCTGTCCAGGGAGCTTTGGCATCCAGGGTGCAGACCCCAGGAGGCAGCGGCAGCCCTCAGCCCAGGGTCTGTTCTTCCTCTGGGTCTTCTCCCGCATCTCAGGACCCTCCTGCCCAATGACCCCTGTCCTAAGTATCAAAGTCTCTGGTAGGTGGCCATCTGGCCTTGCACCAGCCCTATGGATGGACTGGCTTCCATTCATCCCCGGTCCCCACACCCCTCCCTTCTCTGAGGCCCAGGAGGAAACATTTAGCTCCCAGCTGCTTGCAGTCTGGGCTGGCTCCTCCAGTCCCTGCTCTGGGTTCTGGGTTCACTTGGAATGGCTCTGCCTCTCATTCCCAAGCCTTGTCCATGTGCTCTGCTTAAGATAGTGGCCCGCTGCCATGTTCTCTTTTGCTACATTTGAAATTATTTTAATTTGAAGTTGATGCGGCGCAGCTAATTCATCCCATTTCTGCCAGCCACACACATATGTTCTCTCTCTCTCTCTCTCTCTCTCTCTCTCTCTCTCTCTCTCTGTGTGTGTGTGTGTGTGTGTGTGTGTGTGTTGAAAGGAAAATTCCTTTCACATGGCCTTTTGTCCCCAGAAATCTGAATATCTCTTTGTCTTGGCGCTTGTCCCAGTAACACCACTCCATGCCCTTTTCTTCTGGCCTATTCTTGGCGTGGGGTGGGGGGGAGGTGGAGGGTGGGATATCCAGGGTCTCTTACAGTGTTATTTCTCACAGTGGCTACAAGGGCAGGACCAGGCCTCTTCCCCCAGGGCAGTCCAGTCTTCCCTGGATCCACTTTCCTTCGTCATTTCTTCTGCTCCTTTCCCCTGACTGCAGGCAGCTGAGGTCCCCTGAGGGCAGGCAGCTTACAGACCTTCTCTGCATTACTCACCTCCAGGGTCAGCTCTTGGGAATGGGAGGCGGGGGGAACAGGACTAGTGAACTCAGCAAGCACTCTGGGCTGGTGGGTCATAGTCATCTTAGACATTATCTCTATCATTTTAATGTTTTGTTATGAAAAACAATGATATTTTCACCCAGGAGAGTTAGGTATACTAGAACTTTAATCCAAGACACTAGGGAAAGGCCGGGGAGGCAGAGTACTGACTCTTTGAGCACAAATTGAGCTCAATCCTTACAACCAAGTGTGAACAAAAAGCTAGATGTGCTAGTGCTTGCTTGTGATCCCAGCGCTAGGGAGGCAGATACAAAAGGATCCTTGGTACGCATTGACCAGTCAGTCTTAGGCTAGTCAGTGATTTCCAGAAAGACTCTATCTCAAAACACAGCACCTTGAGGGATCTTCTGGGTCCTTCAAATGCATCAAAGGTTGTCTGCTCCCAAGCTCCCACACACAAATGCAAATGCCCACGAAACTTAGCGGGGACATGTTTTTTTGTCCTTTTCTTTCTCAGTGTGGCTGTCTTTGCACCTCTCTTTCACGGCACCAGACCCCATGCCACACCTCCTATGAGCTTGACTATGACCTTGTCTCCTGGGCAGAATGTGTTCTTGGACTTGGAGTCCTGCTGCTGTTCATTTCTGTTCTGTAGGCAATGGGCCCTTTTCTGGTAACACCGATGTTCAGGTGAACAGTCTGGGAGAATAAATGAGATCCTGAGCCTGGCTTTCATTTCTGAGATGGAGGACAAAGCACTCATTTCCTCCCTTTTCTTTGGTTTTAACTGGGGTTTTCCTTTACCCTTCGTTTTTCTCTAGGAAGGGTGAGGCAGCAGAGAGAGCGTGGAAGGATGGGGCTGCTTTCTGTCTTGTTTTTAGTGATGACCCATCCTCTAACTCCCTTTCCTGACTCTGTCCCGAGCTGCAGGGTACTCAGAACCTCCCATTGTGTTCCCAGTAATTTCCTGGGAATCTCAAACAAGACTGTTGACTTTGTCTAAAGTAAAGATGTTCTCCTGTTCCATCTAGGGGTCTTTATCAGGGTTCGTTTTCTTTGCCAGTTAAAGAATTAACAGGCAGAAAAAGTCCTGAGCGCAACAAATAACAGTGGGAGACATTGTGAACACAGCAAACAGGAGCCGAAAGAATCAGCAGAAGAAAGACTTTTATTAGGGGTGAGGAAACATAGATATGCCGCAGACGCACAGAGAGAAAGACCCTCCCGAAAGCGAAGACATGGGAAGCCAAAGCTCAGCTTGTCCTGGACGACCGGGAGCTTTTAAGTCTGGAGAGTTTTCCTCCCTAATTTAGGGTTGGTCAGTGTAAAGAAAGACAGGGTGTCTGATTGACCCACAACCATCCTATAAACACATCCAGATCTAACCTGAACTTGTTGATCCAGTCCATCATCAGGGGCCCTACTGGTAAGAGAAAAAGCCTACAAGGCCCGTGGAGGATGAGGAAGAAGGCAGCCATCTTGGAAGTTCACCATCTTCATTACCGATCTGTCAGGGAGTCTGTCTAACTCCTATGTCCACGCTACCTTCCTGAACCCCTGTGAGCCAGAGTTTGCCTTTCCAATTGTAACGCACTCAAGTGTCTCTCAGAGCCTCCTGTCATCTCACTTAGTTTCCTTAGAAACCCCCAGAAGATAGTTTCAAAGCCCACCAAAATGGTGTAGGTGACTAAGCCCACACCCATGCTCTTGGTGTGTCTTCTCTTTCCTCCGAGTGTTTCTTTCTCACAGCCGTTGTTTTCCATCCATATTAAAATATCTTGACTGAACCCCAACTCTGTTTCACATTGGCTAGTCTTGAGATTCTTTCCTATATCAAAGCCACAAATCCCAGTTTAGCTTTAGTTGAAGTCCCTGTCTTAGTTAGGGGGACTATTGCTGTCATAAAACACCATGACCAAAAAAGCAAGTTGAGGAGGAAAGGATTTATTTGGCTTACACTTCCACATCACTGTTTTCCATCAAAGGAAGTCAGGACAGGAGCTCAGAGCAGGGACCTGGAAGCAGGAGCTGATGCAGAGACCATGGAGGGGTGCTGCTTAGTGGCTTGCTCCCATAGATTGCTCAGCCTGCTTTCTTTTAGAATCCAGGACCACCAGTCCAGGGATGGCACCACCCACAACGGGCTGAGCCCTCCCACATCAATTGCTAATTAAGAAAATGCCCTACAGGCTTGCCTACAGCCTATCTTAGGGAGGCATTTTTTAAAATTGAGGTTCCCTCCTCTCAGACGACCTTAGTTTGTGCCAAGTTGACAGAAAACTATATAGCATGGTCCCTAAGAGATTAAGGAAACCCCTCAGATTGTTGTGGTGGCAGTGGGGGACTGCGCTTCCTGCTCCTGCCTCTCCAAACACTGACGATAGGATCACAGAGGGTCCTGTCCCGAGTCAGACAGAGATACAGTTCCGTCGGTGCTGCCTCTCCTTGATGGGTACCTCTAAAAAGAGTGGTCTTCCTGCACGTGCAGGCTCCATACAGGCAGGGCATGCCTTCTGTTGACAGGGCATCTGTGGAAACCACTTTTTTGGGGAAGAGAAAGAAGCACACACAGGTGACTGACTGTGCCACAAAATGTGGCTCTTGTTGGCCGAGAGTATTATCTCTAGCAAATCCTAGCTCAGCACCTCCCCACCAAACTCTACTGGCTTGTGCACCAGCTGCTGCCTGAGGGATCAGCTCACCACGCAAAGCTGAGGCCACATCCAAGACCTATTCCAAAGGGGCACCTGGGGATTCATGGTGGCGGCTTCCTAAACTTTAAAATTAAGCTCCAGTTTTCTCTGGTTGAATCTTTTACTGTTTTCTTGTTACTGAATGCTCCTTTGAAACCGAAAGTATTGATATATTCTACCCTACAGGGAAATCAATAAAAACTTTAATCACAAAATTAAATAAAAACCAAAGCTACTGACATTATATGGTAACATTCACTGAGGCAACAACTTGAAGTTTTACAATTCTCCTGTGGCTGGACTTATTATTTGTAGGAAAATCAATAACATCTTTGGAGTAATTTGGGATGTATCTTGTCATCATAGAAAACAAGTTCTGGGTGGACTTTGGAAGGAAGGAAGGAGGAAACATTGGATATATTTGGCCACACAGAAAGTGATTATTCCTGGACAGCAGGAAAAAATACAACCTGCATGGTCCCAAATGGTGTCTATGAGACATCAAAATGGAACATCATCCAAGGTCCTGCGCCACCTACTGGGAAAGCCCTCTGCTGCTCAGTGTCCATCACAGGCCTTTCCCCAAGTAATAGAAGCCTGGAGTAGTGCTGCCCACACCTCATGGGACATGTGGTAATAACATCCATTTGTCATATGACCTTAGAGATAGGTAAAACCAAAGCTCCTGTTTTACATTTGAGGAAGAAAAGGAGTATTTCCCAGTCATAGGATCATAATTTCATGACGTCTAGCCTCTGTGATCCTGGAAGACTTCCGTAGAGACCCTGAAGGATGCAGTCATAGTTTCTTTTCTGCCTTCAGTGGGAGCACATTCTCAGCAACATGTGGATATAAATGATCTTTTATCTTCACGAGGCACACACTTTCCACTTCTAATGAATTATTAGTCTGGAGGCTCATCATGTGTCCCATAATAGTGTCTATCTCCTTGATGGGTACCTCTAAAAAGAGTGGTCTACTATAGACCCGTGCAATTGAGGTTAAACAGTTTTTGAAAAAAAAAAAAAAATGAATAATGCTTTAAGTAAGTTTAATTTTTTTTTTTTTTTTTTGGTTTTTCGAGACAGGGTTTCTCTGTGTAGCTTTGCGCCTTTCCTGGAGCTCACTTGGTAGCCCAGGCTGGCCTCAAACTCACAGAGATCCGCCTGCCTCTGCCTCCCGAGTGCTAGGATTAAAGGCGTGTGCCACCAACGCCCGGCTAGTAAGTTTAATTTTTATGTTGGGCAGCATTCATAGTTATTTTAGGGTATGTGCTGCTGAGTCCTTGGGTTGAGTATAATTCATTTTCAGCTTTAGTGATTACTACCCTCCAGTAAGCTTACCTAGTGGTCTCTTCCCCATTTCTAATCCATTTCATACACTAAACGGTACAAACCATCAACAAACATTCTCTATGGACATTTCTGTCACCACACTAACAGACTTTCACAGAAGTCTTGTCACACGAAGCTATTGATATAGTTATTTCTCATATAAAAGTGGAATATGTGTAATTCAAACAAATGACTAGTGGTTTCTGAGTCTTTATCCTCTGCTGGCTCATGTGGGAAACCTGTGCTCTGTTTTGATTTGTGTATTCAGATTTTCATGTGTCTTGGCCTATCACTGCTCTCAGTCAGTTCCTGATGAATGAATGACTGGATAATCAATCAATCAGCAGCCTAGACAAAAGAGCGGGGACGTCTCTCGGGGAAGACTGCTCAAGCTCAGTTCTCGACAATAAAGAAGTTATGTGACCTAGCAACAACCCCTCCATCTGACAGAACTATAAACAGTACACATTTCTCTGGATAATCTATTTCCTCAATAAAAACATGGCCTCACTGACAGATAAACACACTATTTTATGCCCCAGCCGAGTGACTTTTTCTCTTAGGTTAGCAATCTTCCAGTGCCTCCCAGGAAGGGACCAGCCTGGAGTCTCACTCTCTCTTCTGGTCTTTACATGTGGTCTACTGACAACAAAGGCCAGAACATTCTGGCTGAGGATGCTAACATTAAACATGTCTGCACTGCCTCAAACGGGGTAGTCTGGCCGCCAGCTTGCTTTCTTCCCAGAGAATTCGCTGAACTGAGCTCCGAAATGGAAGGCTCTCTTGCCATGCCCAAGTCGGCGAGCAGTGTCTGAGGGGTTATTCAGGCATCTCCAGAGTCAGGTGGAAGCTTTCTCACAGAACGACAGAAGTGCTGGAGCAGTATGTCCACAGTGAACAAAGTGGAATGCCTAACAATTAAGAGCAGTAATCTTTAGAGCAAAGATAGAGAAGGACTGGCCGGTGAAGCCATCCAAAACTAACCTGGGGCTGGG
>CABHPQ010134524.1:0-18580 GCA_902168405.1 Peromyscus aztecus
CCCGCCTCTCTGGTGGATTGCCCGCCTCTCAGGACACCGTGCCTAGGCCCCGCCTTCGTCCGCGTGATGTGCACTGCCTGCGCCGCACGACCGAGGCACGTCGAGCGTCACAGGCCCCGCCCATAGGGCACGCCGGCGCGGTGCGACCTCACTGACTCGGGCCATGTCGCTGGCAGGTGCACCTGAGGTGGTCCGGGCAGCGCAGAAGGACGATTACTACCTGGGAGGCCTGCGGAGCGCGGCGGGTGGCGCGCTGCACAGCCTAGCGGGTGAGCGCCCTGGGCACCCGGACAGGCAGCAGCTCCGAAGCTCCTTAGGAAAGCGAGGATCAAAACAGATTTACACACTGCAGAACACTTTGCAGGTCTCTGCGCCAGGCAGTGCCTGCTCAGTGTTCTCAAACATTGGCCCATTTACTTCTCATAGCCCCTATAGGTTGGACCTAACAGTACTCTTACAGGGAGGCACGTGGAGGTTTCCAAAAAGATTTCACAGGCAGGGATTTGAGAGAGCCGAGATTTAATGCTAAACAGGTGGTGTTGGCACTACCTAGACTTTCCTGGGGCCTCCGAAGTTCTAGGACAGTTCCTGACTCAAGACAGTCACAGCTGAGAGGTTCTTAGGAAGTGGCCTTCCCTCGGAGTCATTCCTGTCAACCAGGTGGGGAGAGGGGACAGGGCAGGGAAGCAGAGGTGCCTAAGAGAGAAGTAGTTGAAGGTCGCCCTAGAAGAGGAGGGATTTGACCTGGACTTTAACCACCTCCACCCAGGTCAGGGGAGAGAATTTCAGTGACCCCACCCCACCTGCCAGGGGTAATATTTTTCTCTTCTAGGTGCAAAGAAATGGCTGGAATGGAGGAAAGAGGTTGAACTGCTCTCAGACATAGCCTACTTTGGCCTCACCACAATTGCAGGTAGCAGTACTTGGCAGGTCCTTGGCACTGAGGGGCCCACAACCCATACAACCCACTGAGCAGCTCCTAGAATCCACCTGCATGCAGCCTCAGGGAAGAAAGCCACTGGCACAGGAGGCGCAGCCCTCAGCCCTCAGCCAGGGGCTCTCCTTGCATCTCTATGTCCCTGAGGACCTTCACCCAGGACTTTTCCAAGGGTGCTGTTGGGACCCCTCACCCCCAAGCTGAGGACCCAACCCAGGGCCTTCCGCTTGCTAGACAAGGCAAACTCTACCACTGAGCTAAATCCCTAACCCCAGGACCCACTTCTCAGTGGCAAAAGGCAAGTCAGTACTGACCCATCACATACTGGCCATTAAACCCTTGTGAGGTGGACACACAAAAGCCGATAGTCCTTTAGAAAGAAAAGCTGTGGTAAGGACCGCAGGTCACCAATGCCAGCTCAACATCCAGCCAGGAATGCAGAGTGTCTATGAGATCGATGCCTGGAGAGGCCACTGTGGGTGACCTGCCCCCCAGGACTACTCAGTGGTGGGAGACACAGCAGGGCACCGAGGAACAACGCTGTAACGCATCCCGAGAAGTGTTGAGCTCTTCAGGGCAAAACACCAAGTCTGGGGAAAATAACCTTCTAGTCAACCAAAGCAAGTAGCCAGTCACTGAAGAGGCCTCTCAGGAGAATGGCTTCCTTTTTACGAGCCATGAGGCATTGCAGGATACAAAGGAAGAGGTTAACTGCAGACATGACCAGACACGTGAGGGCAGAGGCTGCTGCAAACAGGATCACAGTGAGACATGGAAGAGGAGTTCAAGGTGCAACACAGGGCTGGCCTCAGGAGTAAGAGGCCTGGTTTTACTTTCTACAGGGTGTAAGAAAACAGGACTTTCCCAGGTTGGACAACTAGAAGCTAGCTTTTGGCAGGGGTAGGCTTGAAGGTGTTTTATCTGACTCCATGTGATACTGTCAGGTAAGCAGCTGGGCTTACATCTCAGGACTAAACCAGATCCAGACTGAGCCATAATCTGGAAGGTAGGAAACCACGAGATTGGATCCCATCACTTGGACAAGGAATAGCGGTTAGGCAGAAGAGGGACTGGAAAACTGGGAACAAATAAAGACTGAAGAGAGCAGGAAGCCAGGCAGTGGTGGCGCACGCCTTTAATCCCAGCACTCGGGAGGCAGAGGCAGGCGGATCTCTGTGAGTTCGAGGCTAGCCTGGGATAGAGTGACTTCCAGGAAAGGCGCAAAGCTACACAGAGAAACCCTGTCTCAACCGCCCCCCCCCCCCAAAAAAAAAAGAGAAAGAGTGAGCGAGCAGGAACCAAAAGGAGACAAGGGCCTAGCCCAGAGCTGCCGTCTGTGTCACATCATGAAATCACAGCAAGGCCACAGTGGATTTAACAGCCTGGAAGGGCAGGTTCTGGGGTGACTGATGATGCTGGGGAGGAGGGGCGGGGGGGGACACAAGCTGGCCTAGACGTTTGTCCCTGTGTGGGATCCTCATCATTGTGCATTAATCCTCAGGCTACCAGACACTTGGAGAGGAGTATGTTGGGATCATCCAGGTGGACCCATCCCAGCAGCGTGTGCCCTCCAGGCTCCGCCGTGGGGTTCTGGTCACACTGCATGCTGTCTTACCCTACCTGCTGGACAAGGCGCTGCTGCCCCTGGAGCAGGAGCTGCAAACCGATGGTGACAGTACACGGGCTTCACAGGGAAGTCTGCTATCTGGAGGACGCAGCCGATCAGGGGCAAGGCGCTGGGTGCGTCACCATGCAGCCACCCTGACGGAACAGCAAAGGAGGACGCTCCAGCGGGCAGTCTTTATCCTTAGACAGGGCCTTGCCTGCCTCCACCGGTTCCATGTTGCTTGGTTTTATATCCATGGTGCCTTCTATCACCTGGCCAAGAGACTAGCAGGGATCAGCTATGTAAGTAGCAATGCCACGGGGGGACTGAATATGGACGGGGTCCTCTGAGCAGCCTCCCTGGGGCCCATGCTGATGGCATGATCACAGCCAAGTGTTGTTTTCAAGTTGGAAGTGAAACCCTGCCCTTGGGAAACAGCAGTTTGTTCAGTTATGGTTTCCTACAAGGCCCAGGAAGTCCAGTTTCTACAAACTGAAGGTGGAAGGAGTCTTTCCTTCCTAAAACCAGTGTGTGTGGCAGCAGAGCCAGGCACTGACTGAGTGGACTTAGGTCGAGCCCCACAGTAGTTTTCTCACTACTGGCCTGTGGTTATGTCCATTTCACTGGTTAGGAGGAGGAGCACCTATTCCAGAAGGTGTCAAGTGCAGGTTCTAGCCCAGAACCTGGCCTTTCCCATTCATCTCTGCCTAGAGAAGCCCATTCACCATCCAGCAGCCCTACCAGAAAGGCATGGTCTTTGGACGTGGGCTAAGATATACTCCCACAGTAGGCACATCGCTTTATCACACCACTGGCCACAGACCTTGGTCTGTACTAACCCTGTTGCTGCCTTGGGCAGCCTCCCACCTCTTTACACCCTTGCTTTCTACCAATGCCCTTGCATCCTGTTACCCAAAACACCTCCCCTTGGGTATTACCTCCATGCCCACCACCCACCAGAGCTGCTCAAAGTTCCTGTCAGAGGGGACCACATGCCATCTTTCCCTCCAGTTAAACTATCCCTCCCACACACCCTCATCATAGAACCATAGTCTGGTCTCAGGTTTAACCTCAGTACTGCTAGACAAGGGGTTATCCAGCAAAATCTTCCCAGCAGTCATTTAGTTGAGCAGCTGTGCCTCCCTTCCTAATGACTACTGAATGTTGGACACTGGGTTCACTTTTAGGGCCTGTTATCCTGTTTTCCTGTTCCAGCCCAAGGCATAGTGTGTCCTGGTGTCTTGCCAGTAGGAAGGGATAGGAAGTGGAAGACAACACAATTCTGTTGTGATGTGGACAGAAGTTACATCACTAGCTACAGCAGATGGCAAAGGCAGTATCCTTGGGGGCCAAAGTGTCTTAGAGGACTCAGTAAAGGGAACAGCATCTCCCTGTCCAGGTTCCCCTTGATATTCCCCATCCTGCTCTTCCTCAGGCTCCTCTTCTTCCTCTGAACTGGTCCCCAAACAGCTCCAGAATCCTCACCCATTTTCCTGATCCATCTAGCCTCCTGGCTCAGTTCTCATCTAGTGCCTAAAGGTCAACCTATAGCTAGGGTTCTCCCTCACTACTGATATTTTAACCCACCTCCCTGGTTGGTTCTTGTTCTCTGGACACTCCCAGTGCCAAGGGGAGGACTGGCTGAACATAAAACCACCAGGAGACAAGAGACCAAATCCTGGGGGATCCTGATGGTGGTGGGGGTGGTGGTCACCTGTCTTTACAGCTCCGGACTCGCCGCCTGCCTGGAGAGGACCTGAGGGCTCATACAAGCTACCGACTGCTGGGACTCATCTCCCTGTTGCATCTGGCACTGTCCATTGGGCTGCAGTTGTATAGCTTCAGGCAGAAGCAGCGAGCTAGGAAGGAATGGAGGCTGCACCGCAACCTGTCCCACCGCAGGTGTGCAGGGGGCTTCAGCTACTTTGGCATGTCCTGAGATTGTGAAAGGTGCACTCACCTGAGATGTGTCTTGACCCCCACAGGAGTTCCCTGGAAGACAGAGCTGTTTGCAGAACCCCACTATGCACCCTGTGCTTGGAGGAACGAAGACACTCCACAGCTACACCTTGTGGCCATCTCTTCTGCTGGGAGTGCATTACTGAGTGGTGCAACACTAAGGTATGTATGCTCCCAGGCCTTCAACCTTTGGCAGTTATGCTACCCCACCTCTCAAACCTCTCAACTTGGGGATGAAGTCCCCAGTCAGAAGGGAAACGTCCCCTTTTGAGGTGTGACTGAATGTGCAGGTGAATGATAGATGATAGGTGCATAGATCAGGCTATACTTAACCACAGACTTGTCTTGCTTCCTGGTATGCTCAGCACACTTAGGATGCTGGGACATGTGCACACACCAAATTGTCCCTGGGTGCCACTGAACCATTTCCAGCAGGGCAGATGCCCAAAGCACACTGCTTCCTATAAGCAGCAGGGCCCTGGTTGGCATGTCTAGCCAGTGAGCTGTAGCCCTGGCCCAAAAGCCAAGGCTACAAGTGAGAAGGAACTGTATGTGGCTGCAGCCCTGCTGCTAAGAGGTGGGCGTCCTGGGCTGCAGTACAGAAAACACAAGCATTCACACTGCTAAGTCAGCAGTCTGCATAGTGGGCATTCCCCAAGTGCCAGCATGTGTAAGTGTGGAATGTGTGCCCTCCTCTCTCATACAGATGACAGAACAAGTCCTATCTCTTGAGAACAAACACCAGGGTGCATCTAGAGTTGGACCTGGTGGAAGTTCTACAAGGGAGAGACCAGAATAGCATACACAGTCTGATGTCTTTTACTGATGGGGTCTGAAGCCCTCCCCTCTACAGCTCTTGGCCCAGGGTTGCTGGGAAGACATGTAGAGGGTCCCAGGAGAGGCCCCAGAAATCCAAGGTTCATAGGTGAGGGTGGGTGGGCACAGCTATGCTCAGTCAGCACTGTCCCATGCGTAGCCCCACTAGGACTCAGACCTTGGGAGAGGCCATTTTCTGGTTGACTTACAGCTGTGCGTGTGTGTGGAACAGGAAGAGATGCAGTGGGGATCAGGGCCGGACTCAGTATACAGTCATTGTGACATACACACCCCACCCCATAGACAGAGTGTCCCCTGTGCAGGGAGAAGTTCCCACCCCAGAAGCTGGTCTACCTGAGGCACTACCGCTGACTAGGACCAGATCATCACCAAACAGCTCTAAGAAGTGGATGGAAGTTCACAGTGTTTATCCTCAGCATTGTGATTGCACAGAAGTATAAAATCCTCACACACTGTTCTTTGTCATGTAAGCTACTACAGTTACCTGGGAAGAGAAAGGGTCAGGGGCAAATGAGCAATACTCCAATATGGGGTAGGAGAGCTTGTTGCCCCTTATCATGGCTTCTTCTGAGCTTCTGGAGGTAACGGGTTCCTCCTCCCTTCCCAAAACTGAAGTCAGAAGTTGGGGTGGGGGGTTTAACTCAGGTCTGTGTGAGAGGCAGGGATGAGGGTTAGGGTAGAAGAGAAGCACTGCACTGTGGGCTCCACACCAATCAAGGTCAGCACTCCTCACACACTTGCCACATGCTTATTAATACATGTTGCCAACTCCATAAGAAAAATGAAGGTCTTCATCATGGCCTAATGGGTAGGGATGGGGGGGTTCCCTGAGTAGCAGATTTTTTTTTTAATTGTATGAAGGTGCACACGTGCCACGGCACATGTACGGTCAGAGATCAGAGAACTTGCAGGAGTTGGTTCTTTTTATCGTGTTTTCAGGGAGTAAGTTCAGGTTGGGCTGGGCAGCAGCGTCTTTACTTGTTGAGCATCTCACCTACCTGGCTTGGAAATAAACCAATTTCCACGTGTCTCAGATACCAGTCCTCTGAGGAAGTTAGGTGAGTCGTTTCTGCTTAGAGGCCTAGATGAGCAAGTGTGACCTGCTTACCCAATGTCGCTTCTGTGTCCAGCTCCCTCTTGGCTTGTCCCTAGCTTGTGTCTTGCCTCCATTTGACATTTCCAAGCTTTTAAAATTAATTCATGTCAAAGACATGAATTAAGAGACTTAATTCCACAGAGTAGGTACATTAAGAACAGAAGATCTAGCTGGGCCTGGTGGTGCACACCTTTAATCCCAGCACTCGGGAGGCAGAGCCAGGCGGATCTTGGTTAGTTCAAGGCCAGCCTGGTCTACAGAGCTAGTTCCAGGACAGTCTGGGCTATACAGAGAAACCCTGTCTCGAAAAGACAAAAACACAAACAAAAAAACCCCAGAAGATCTAGAAAGACTTCATAAAACAGTGTGACGGTGTCCTGATAGAACCTTTGGTCTAAAGCCCAGCCACCAGCAGTGCTGTTTGATGTCACAATGTTCCTTGCGAAGTCCCCTTACCAACAGCAGGAACCATCCCTCTAGGTGGAGCAGAGGACCAAGACTGACATAAGGTAACTTCAGAGACCCTGTGGGAACCTGGAACACAACTCTACAGTTGTCTGCAGTACCCCATTTGTAACTCATTGCTCTGGCTAGGTACACCCAACTTTCTTTCCATCGTACCTTGAGCCTAGTCAGTGATGAGGAAAACAACGTGGAAAATATAAACAAAAATGTCCAGATTCGAGCCCCAAGTGCTCACATGGTTAAAAAAAAAAAACAAACCTTAGAACATAGTTAGAAAATGATGGGTTGAGTGTACAAAATGTGGCTCTAAAAGGAGCATCATAGTGTCAGTAAAAGAAAACCCAGATGACTGACTTATTCAGTATCTAAAACTGTAGGATAGATGAGAAACACCACTGAGTAGGGTTCTGAATAGGTCACAGCCTGGAGAAAAAGCCTACTTGCATTTGACAGCTTCTGTCCCCACTATACCTATGGTGTTTGCTCTCCTGGTTCCACTTGGTATAATGGTTCCCCTCCGACAGCTGTCAACAGCAAGCTGGGCTTCAGCGGAATGACTATGGTGTAGACGAAGACTATACAAGCAAGGGACACTTTCTTTAATAAAGTTGGAATTTAAAAGTCACTTAGTAAAATGTTTAGAGTATTATTTTTATCACATCAAAAAGTTTGACATGCGGAGGGGTTCTGTTTTCCCCATAGAAGTAAAAGGCCATGTGACAACCCCCAGACCTGGTGTGCTCTGGCTAGTTCTGTTTCCTTAGAGGTTGTTGCATGAGAACAAGTTTAAATTAATCAAAAGAAAAATATGTTACGTATCAAAGGAAAGTGTCAAAATAATCTCAAACAATTAAAATATAATATATATTTATAATTCCAGGCCCTCAAAAGCAATCATGGTAGTTAAGAACAAAGTTTTGAGTCATTATGATAGAGGCCAACTTGAAAAACATCTCTAGTGAGATGAGATTCAGAAACTGGCATGAGAACCCCACAGAGCTACGTGAAAATCACCCTCAAAGTGTTACATTCGTTTTTCACAGGTAAGAAGCAGGCTGGCACAGAGGAGTGGCCTCAGCGTGCTCAGGAAGGCAGGGCTGCACTCCCATCCTCCCTCCCGCTCTCTTGAGCTGCCACCCACTTGACCTCCCAAGCCTCTGGTTCACTATAAATCTGTCCACTTCAAACACATGAACATCACTGAAAAAGAAATCAATGCAATTTGGTTTAAATGCCAGTTTCCTCAAGAACCTGATATTTCAGATACAAATCATTGAGGCTCCTCTTAAAAAGAAAATTCAACTTCCTCATAATCAGCTACTTTATGTGAAGAAAAAGGCATTGTTACAATGGCTCAAAACCGTTCTTGAACACGTGTGACAGATTCAGTCCAGCTTCTAACTAGCAAATGTCTTGCCCGCGTCCTCCTTCCCTCTGTACCTCCTCTTCCCGTGTGTGAATGGTATGTACCGGTATTTAATCATGTGCTGGGAAAACAAACACACAAACAAACTTGAGTTACTTCAAAACAGTTTCCTGCTCAGCCCTTCCCCTAGATCTGAATAGCCAAAGGCACCCCCTCGATTGCTTCTGCCTGACACAACTGAAGTCAAGAAAGAGGCCAGCAATGTGCTCCAAAAGTTCTGACCCACTAGAGGCTTGTCTAAAATCCCAACATCTGGAAAGTATTTCATGACCCTCTGTTTACAAAGAGCTAAGGGAAGCACAGAAGGGGTTCAGCTACACCACCAATCTGAGGATGTGCCATAACACTCTAGCAGGCTACCACAGGACCTGGAGCTCTGAGCTAGAAAGAGCCACTGAGGCACTACAGGCCCAAGCCAAACCTGGCTCTACCCAGGGCTTTCCTACTCAGCTTCCAGCAACCTTCAAGGAAGGCCCACTTGTTCTCTGTCACAGAGGGCCTGTAGTCTGGGACTCGTTGGCCTTGGCCAGAAGCCATGCACAGATCAGTCATCACACACAGGAGGCAATGCCCAGCACTAAGACCTAATAAGCATGCTTTCCCAGGGATACTGAGTCACGGGCTGGTAACCGTCATCTTGCACAGCAGGGCTGCTATCTTTACCTTTATTTGCCTCTTCATTGTGATACAGAAAAGCATGATGAAGTACATCACCAGGATCGGCCAGAACACTGGGACGTTAAAAGCCTCGAAGAAGGTACAGACCATAGCCACAAGAATGCCTTTCGTAGCTGCATGCCTTAAAGCAAAGGAAGAAGTTAGTATGATCTGTAGGTAGCACCAGGCATCTGTCAACTTGCTCTGGCCTCCACAGCCACTCCTGCCTTTGCCTGCTCAGAGGTACCTACTAGAGGAACATCAGAAGAGTGTAGTGTCAAGTCACAGTCTGTGTGTACTATACTGAACCACAACCAAGTCCTCCTCTTAGCCTTTTAAAAGCTAAGACTTCTTAAACTTACACAAAGTGTAAAACATCCCAGCGAAAGCCAAATGTACCGCATGTCTGCTACCTGGAACTGCCATCTGGAGCACTAACTAAGCCCTGGGCCTGACGTACAGCACAGTGCCCTCCCACCCTAGCACACAACCCTGCCACCATCATCACACCTCTTGTCAGGCGCTATAATCCTGAAATCCCCACAACCTCTTCTTTCCCTACAGAACAACATCCAGGTTCCTTGGGGGTTCCTTGCCCACCTTCAGTTTCCTCTCCAGATCACACCCCACTCATATTCCATGAGTGAAAACACTCAAAGAGCTCAGTTTGCTCATTCAATTTACTGAGCCAACAAAGACTTTGGCTCTTTTTGTGCTCCAGGAGAAGATAGTCTGAAAGACAGGCCAGGAGGCCATAGCTTTGACCTTTTGAAAGACAGTCATAAGAGGAGCTACCTACACTTACTCTCTTCCTGGTCTCCTAGCACTTCCAGGGTGTCTGCTCTGGAAGGCCTAACTTTCCCAGGATGGCCTTGAATCAACAGCAGTGCCTACAGGAGGCACAAGGCCTGGAAAACAGTTGTTAAGACCCTTCATTCTGGAACTAGCTTCATCTACTAACTCTAGATTACTGTGTCAATCCAAGAGAAAGCAATGTGAAGTGGTGGTCTCCCCCAGAGAGCCCTGTGACCCACCCCCATACCCAACACTACCATTACATTTTAGATTAATACACACCACATGCAAACAAAGCACAACAAAATTCTCATTTTGTTAAGAAACCAAGAACTAACTGGGACAAAAATTGGTCTATTTTAATAGCCCAAGTATCTTCCACAACATCTTGAAGAAATAAGGTATGATTTGGTCAGGAGAAATGACTTCCACGTGTAGACAAGAGGGTAAGCAGTGAGCAACAATGCTGGCCTTCTTTCAAAATACCTCTAACCCTGACCATTACACAATGTATGTGTACCAAAATGTCATTCCATATCCCCATATATGGACAATTACTATGTGCTTATAAAAATTAGGTATATATAGATGTATTATTTTATTGTTCAATAGAAAAATATTCACTCACCAAAATTTGAATTCTGGAAGTCTTCGAATGAAGGGACGAAACTCCTCATTCTGTTTGGTTGGTAATGAAGGGCCATCATCTGAAAGTTAGAACATCAGCTAGGGATGAAACATCTGCCTCTTACCTTTGATTGTTGTCCCCACTTATAAGTCTTCCTTAAATGCTTATGAACTACTATGCCTCACACATGGCAACAAATTTTATTCAACCAGAGATAAAGTGTGGGGTCTGCAGGTAACTCTTGGCAAGACTTGTTTTATAAAAGACTTATGCACCTTTTAAATGCATAAAAAAAGAATTCAACTTCACACAGATTTTTCACTTGTTGTACTACATAGTTATGTAAGTTAAGACAAAACTGACATTTATGTAAAACAAGTAGTAAAGAGACAAAGTGGGCCAGAGTGGTACATGCCTATAATCCTAGCACTTGAGAGGCAGAAGCAAGATGAGTTCATGGCCAGCATGGAATACACAGAAATCCATTATCACAATGAAATAAGAAGTATCACTGAGATGGCTCAGCTATTATCACAATAAATTAAGTGTCACTGAGATGGCTCCGCAGATAAAGACACTTGGCTGACAAGTCAGACAATCCCTAGAGTCCACAGGTAGGAGAGAATGAATTCTGCAAGTCCTCTGACTTCCACATATGATACACACATTTAAAAAAAAAAAAAAAAAAAAAAGCAGTGGTGGCACACTTTTAATCCAAGACACCCAGACCTACACAGAGAAACCCTGTCTAAAAACAACAACAACAAAAAAAAAAAGAATGCAGGCAAGACTGTCCTTGTCCACAAAACCTATGGAGGAGCGCCTATGCCCCAGGACTACCAAGTGCAAGGCCTCTTCTCATCTATCCTATTTTACAGACAGAGAAGCTGAACTCTACAGGAAATGCTCCTGGTTATCAAGTCTCCCCTAAATGGTGATATGCTCCTAATCATCCAATCTGAAATCAGCATTAGAGCATCCCCTCCAAGAAAGCAGAGTTCCTGCAAAGGCCACTGTTCACTATCTGTCAACCATAACCCAAAGCTGGCCTCACTTGGGGACAACAAAAGCCCATAAGCCTGGCACAAAAACACACCAACAACATTTCAACTCAGAAACCAGGGAGTACCCAATGCCCTCAGCCTAGACTAGCTCTGGCAACCAGGGTTCTACTGATCTGTGCTGCATTTCTGCTGTATTTTTCTGGTCACACCAGAGGGTGCCTAACAATGAATTCTGAAGCAGGAAGCAGAGGAGCAGACCCCTCCCTGCTCATGTGTCCCATGTTTGCAGTGTGACTCTGGATGTGTTATTTAACCCAGTGCTTCGGTTTCCTCCTAAGCAAAACGGATATAAAGAGTGAACCTTTTCATAGCTGCACGGGGTTTAACGAGTAATCCTATAGACAAATTCATCCTGATCCAGACACTGCAAGCACATACAAATATGACAAGCCTAGGTCCAAGTGTTCCCAGACCCATGGACTATCCCAAGAATGTAGAGGCATAAGAGCAGCCTGGACAACACCCCAATGGCCCCTGCTGTACCTGAGTCTTCCATCAAGGACGGATCCACTTTGGGAGAAAGGAACGCTATGAAAAGGTTTAGGTGGTAAATTCCCAAGGCATAGGTCACAATGTACCAACCCTGGAAGAGAAGGAAAGGCATCATCAATGAGCAGCCCAACCACTGCCAGCTGGAACCAGTTCACTGAGCCTGTACCCATGAAGCTCTGTTGCACTATGAACATGGTTTACTCAAGGTGAAGTGGTTAGGACTGAAATGCATGTTCCACAGTGACCATTTACCTCAACTTACCTTGTGGTTTGATATGACCATAGCAACCCACAGCCCAGGTAACAAACTTCTTTAAGGGTCCAGACAAATGTGCATGACAGTCAGCCACAGTCCTGACCAGGACTGGCTATAGTAGAAAAGAAAGCTTTCCTCAACAAGACACTGCCCTGCCCCATAGGGCTAATGTGGGCTGGGTACCTGTGTGACTTTCAAGTGTACTCTTGGCCTCAAAACCTGCTGTGAGCAAACAAGTTCACAAAGAGTCTACAACAGAGTGTCAGCTATGACTACACACACGGTAGACAGCATCAAAACACTCCACTTGGAATATCAGCCTCACAGAAGAAATCCAGAATCAGAACCGGGAAATCAAAGAAAAGTGCTGCTCGTTCGTTCGTTCGTTCCTTCCTTCCTTCCTTTTTTTGGTTTCTCAAGGCAGGGTTTCTCTGTGTACCCTGGCTGTCCTGGACCTCACTGTAGTCCAGGCTGGCCTTGAACTCAGAGATCTGCCTGCCTCTCCCTCTGGAGTGCTGGGATTAAAGACCTGCACTACCACCTCAGGCAAGAAATCAAGAGTAAAGTTTTCAAGCCCAAATTTCCAGAGAAGACAAAGAACTGGGAATCCCTGTAGTCTCTACATTAGCACACTAAAGCATCAATCAAGCTTACCCTTGTTGACTTCCAGAACTGAATGGTACACCTTTAAAGGCCTGTACTTTTCATACAAACAAAAGGAAACTTTTCTGCCTAAAAAATTTTCAAGTCAGACAACTAGAAGCTAGATGTAAAAGTCAATTTTATACACATATGCTATCATGTTTGATAAAGCCAAGCTCTGAGGAATGCCAGGTCAGGCACAAATCTGATTCAGAACAGAGTACAACCAACCTGTGTGCTGTGCCCCACCCCCACCCCAAGGCTGCCAGTCCAGTCTTTCCACTAGTGAATCGACCAAGTTCCAATGAACAGAAATTCAACACTAATTTCAGACATGCAGTACAGATCAAGTCCTTCTAGAATAAACCAAAGAGTAGCCTACCACCATCATGTCATGCTAAACCAACACTGTGTCTAGTCACAGAAATAAATTCAAAATGGAAACAATAAAGGACAAGTTTCTACATTTACTTGAAGAATTTCACACAGTAATGAATGCATCAATGAATCCAGTAAACAAATGTGTTGCCCCATGTCCTAATGTCCTTCTAAATACTGGATGGATAGATGGATGAATAGAAGGAAGGAGCTTTAAATGAGGAAATCACCTTTCATGGCTGCAGAGGAGAAATACTCTAGACGAGGCCTCCAAGCTGCCTTCCTCTGGACTTATAGACATTAAAAGCCTCTAACCCAGGTCTGCAAGGAATTCTTGGAAACCAAGTGTCTAACTAGGAAGTAACAGGCTCCAAACAAAAAGTCTGAGTAGAAGCCACCTGTTCAAGGTGTCCACAGCCAGCCTACAGACCTGCAGAACTGCCTGAGCTACTCTATTACCCTATTAATGTTGCTTTAGCCACATAGAAGTAGCTCAGAAACAGCTAAACCCAGGTGAATGCCAAAGTCACTCATGGTACCCTGAGTTTCAACACTCCATTCAAGATTTCAGGGATCAGCTTGTGCCTACAGAGACACACAGCAAGGTCTGAGGGATACCACAGGGTCTGTTACCCAGAAAAGGACACAGGGCAAGGGCAAGACTAACCTAGGCATCTAGGAACTCTAGGTAGAGAATATGATAAAGTCAGGACAGACTGTAACCAATCTTCTTTAAACAGGTGGTCACAATGAAACTTTTCTTACATTTCCCACCAACCTGAAAGTAATTATTACAGACCACACCCTTTAATATACCTCCAATCAACACCCCAACCAACAGCACATTTATACAATGTGAAAACAGTTGAGAGCACACTTACCTGTAACAGGTAAACTCTAATCATGTAGACAAAACTCAGGCCCAGTGTCACGACCCACCGGACAGCTGTGTAGGGGGTAGACTTGTCCAGCCAGGACTGATAAATCTGTAAGGCAAGAATTAAAGGCATAACATCACCCACTGTACTACAAAGTGCCCTTTCTGGTACAGCTGGGTTTCAATTTTAAAGAGATGCTTGAAACAGCAAAAGTTTATATAATATATACCAGCATGAAGCACTGACTATGATTAATCCAATATTTACCTGCAATAATTCCTGAAACAGATCCAATTCTTAAGGAAAAACATTATAAAATAATTGAGCATAGGGCTGGAGAGATGGCTCAGAGGTTAAGAGCACTGACTGTTCTTCCAGAGGTCCTGAGTTCAATTCCCAGCAACCACATGGTGGCTCACAACCATCTGTAATGAGATCTAGTGCCCTCTTCTGGCCTGCAGTCACATATGCTGTATACATAATAAATAAATCTTTAAAAAAAAAAAATAAAAAATAAAAATAATAATAATAATTGAGCATAGATACTGTGCTATTGCATTAGCCCAGAAACAACATTACAGGGAAGACCAACTTAACCCCAAAGAGAGGACTTGGGCTGCAAAGGAAAAAGCACACATCTTAAATTCATCATCCCATACTGTAAGACTCATTGCTCAAAGTCTACCCCAAAACCTATTTTCCCAAGGGGTCTCTCCCTGCCCCAGATATGCTCTCTCATGTGCATTGGTGTTTTGCCTGCATGTATATCTGTGTGTATGAGGATGTCAGGTCTCCTGGAAATGGAGTTACAGACAGTTATGAGCTGCCATGTGAATGTTGGGAATTGAACCCAGGTCCTCTGGAAGAGCAGTCAGTCCTCTTAACCACTGAGCCATCTCCCCAGCCCCAGATATGTTCTCTCAAGACTCCAGGACCTTGCACTTGCCTAGCAGTCCTGCACTGGTCCTGCCTGCCCCCACTGGTAAGTGGCTGACCACAGCTTGACTGCTTATATGCGTGTAGACATACCAAAACAGCTATAGCCATTACTAAGGAAACTCTTGGTTTTTCTATAAACACATGTGTTAAAATTTCACATTTTAATTTTGAAATATAACTTTAAATTTTAATTATAGCATTTTTAAACTTTTATATATATATCCTAGCCCTGGCCATTCTCGAACTTACTTTGTAGAACAGGATGGCCTTGAACTCAGAGATCTGCCTGCCAATGCCTCCTGAGTGCTGGGATTAAAGGTGTGTGCCACCACTACCTGGCAAAAGTTTGGTGTTTTTAATTGAGCCATCATCAGCTCACGGAATCAGACTTTAGATATAGTGTGAGGCAGCCTCAGACACAGCCATACATAATGACATACATCTACCTGAGTCAACATGAAAGGCTCACACTCAGGAAGCAACACTCAACAAGCCCATGAAGGCAAAGGAGGGGTGAAGTGAGCCAGGACGAGTGGATGAAGGTGGCAGGGGAAGGGGAAGGGGTGGGAAGAGCAGAGAAGAGAGAAGGACTTCAGTATTTGTAAAGGTTGTAAAAATAAATAAATAAAAAATAAAAAGAAGCACAACAAAAACGGGATGGGTTCCCCCACTGTCCAGACTTTCTACCAGACCTTTTTCTGGAACACGTATACAGGTACTCATGGTGAAGAAAAGAGTCAAACCCTGAAAGCAAAAGTTTGCACCCAGGGCAAGCTGTAGCTTAACTTTACTTTGTGAAACAGCAACTCACCCTTCAGGAGGATTTGTCAGTTTCTCTTCCAAATATTTCTATTAATGATCTACAAATCCACTCACCTGTCCAAGCCGTGTGAAAAATCTGTACACCACTGAGGGCTTCCCATGGACAGAGTCTCCAACACTGTCCCCTTCAGACATTCTGTAACTGAGATAAACACAAGATACTTTAAAAACAAAAAAGCATTCGGGATGTGAAAATGTTCCCCTCTACAGACCAGTCATTTCATCCAAAGCATTCCTTTGGGTTTTCACCAAACATCCTGTCTTCTCCATGTTCTGCCCTGGATCCATACTCCCAGAGCCAGGTCCTCTCCCTATCAACAAGACTAGCAGTTAGCCCATCAGTCCCTGCCCCTTTCTTATCTGGCAACTAAATGTAACCCTATCTGCCCCTAGCCACTTCAACATGCTGCTGGGATCCCAGGCAGAATTCACTACAGAACCTAAACAGCTAACCTAAGAGCATCATTACTCTCGATTACACAGAGGACAAATCAGCACACCAAGGCCAAGCAGCAGCTCAGGCCCGGCCTGATGCCCAGCTCTTCAGATATGGACTCAGGGAAACTGTTAAGGGATGGGCCTTTGTCATCAATCCTACTTGAAAGGCAGGAAGGAAGAATCTTATGGTCCTGATCCTCTCAAATCTGTGTGTTGAACCTGTCCTAGTTCCTTCTGCTACAAAGAGTGAAGAGAAGAAACAAACTGTGATTCAAGTACGACTTAAATTTACCTATGCTGAACAGCTGAGAGGCCTTTAGCAGACTCTCTGGCTACAATCAGTCTCAGGTTCATCATGTGCAAAATGATGCTCTTTTAAAAACTAGACATATAAGCAGCAAGTCTTGAGCTTGGTCTCAGCTCCCAAAGTAGGTAAGAAATCAGGCTCACAGAGTAGGGCAGCTAGAGTAGGGCAGCAGGACTGTAAATCCAACACTTCCGGCCTAGCCTCTATGTGAACACTGGGTAAATCCTTTGAAAGATGTCAGTGACCTCATAATGTGACCTTGGATGGCAAATGGGTACTCTTATAGTCTCCTCAGCAGTTACACAGGCCAGACTCAAGTCTGCATTAAGAGTTGTGAATGTGCCAGGCAGTGGTGGTGCACGCCTTTAATCCCAGCACTTGGGAGGCAGAGGCAGGCAGATCTCTGTGAGTTCAAGGCCAGCCTGGGCTACAGAGTGAGTTCCAGGACAGGCTCCAAAGCTACACAGAGAAACCCTATCTCAAAAAAAAAAAAAAAAAAAAAAGAGTTGTGAATGTGCCTGATGGTGGTGGCACACGCCTTTAACTCGGGAGGCAGAACCAGGCGAATCTCTGTGAGTTCGAGGCCAGCCTGGTCTACAGAGCAAGATCCAGGAAAGGAACCAAAACTAGAGATGGAGAAACCTTATCTCAACTGCCCCCCCTAAAAAAAACAGCTGTCTTAGGCATATTCTTTACCCTACGGTATACACAAATGTTCCCTTACTTTACAGTGTTTACCACTAAAACACATTTGCTTGAGAGTAATATTGAAAAGGAAATACTAAGCCTAGTGGTGCACATCTTTAATCCCAGTACTCAGGAGACAGAGGCAGGTGAGTTTGAGGTCCGTCTGGTCTACAGAGTGAGTTCCAGACCTGCCTCTCTATATAGTGAGACCATTTAAAAAAAAAAAAAAAAAAAAACAGGGCTATTCCTTTAAAGAATGTACTCTAAGCTGAGCTGACTGCTTAAGACTTTGGTTCAGATATGTAACAAACCTACCAAAAACACATTAGTCAAGTTTTGATGTTCGGAGATCGTAAAAAAAAAACCTATCAAAACCACATTGAGTTTTGATCATCAGAAAAACATTGATCTGCATCTTGATTAAACTCACTGCCAATAACAACCTGAGTGAGGCAGCATAAAGATTAAGAGTGTGACCTTTGGAGTCCCACCGCCTGCTCCAGATCCCAGTGCTGGCCTCGCTTCCTATCGGGAGGAAGGCCACTAAAGAGTGCCCAGGGCTGGGACCTGGGAATGGGGTGAGATCCTCACCGCCTTCCCCAAAGGTTCTTATGAGGATCTAATGGCAGCCTGGCTTCAAGCAAGTGCCAGCCTCTCAACACGTCAGACTTGTTCCTGGATTAGGGAGGCCCAGCTGTTCTATGTGCAGGCCTCCTCTCCTCACTCAGACAAAAGGTCAGAGAGGCACTCCAAGCTGTCCAAACTGACCACCAGTTCCATGTCACACCACTGGCTTCCTTTAACAATTGTTTTCCAATTCCTTTCTGGTAAGCACTCAACTTCCTCCCACTAGAATGCAAGCTCCTTGAGGGAGCTTACCTAGTTTTTGGATAGGTCTCACAACCTGCAGTGCCTGTCACATACCTACTGAAACTGCTCTATGTTTCATCACAAAAAAAGCAAGATTAAAAACTGTTCTAAGGTAGACAAGTACTGCACATAGAACATTCTCCCCGTGCCTTGTTCTAGAGCCCATTATTTGGCTAGTTTCTGCACTCCATGACTTCTAAGCTAAGAATATGGCAGAGAGGAGAAAGCTCTCTGCCTAGCATCAGGAGTCACTGCTTCCTGGCCAAGGAATAGCACTTGCATGTTCCAAGAGTTGTTTCCTCTTTGACAGTCCTTCCAGCCTGGGCCCCTCCCACCTTTAAGGATGGTCATCTTGGATCTCCCTCAGGCCTCTACTTTACTACCTCCACTGCAGCCAATCC
>CABHPQ010134527.1:2826-17625 GCA_902168405.1 Peromyscus aztecus
CCTAAGTAACTAACATAATAAACATTTGAAGAAAGCAGCCAGGCAGAGTTCCACACACCTTCAATCCCATCGGGAGGCACGGGCAGGAGCAGCTCCAGACCAGCCAGGTCTACACAGTGAGTTCCAGTGCAGCTAGGGCTACATAGGAGAACTTGTCTTGAAAAAAACAAACGAACAAATAAAAAGAATAAAAAGACACTACTGAGTGGTAGAAAAAACACTGTAAATCATATATCATGAAGAATTTGAATATATGCATATGTGTTAATATATACACATATAACATTTTTTGTATATACATATTACACACAATAATTTAAAATTTTCATAATTTTTAAGCCCATAATTTCCTATGATGGACAAAAAAATTGAGTGGTGAAGTCAAGGAAGAGACTTTTTTTTAAAAATATTTTTAAAGATTTATTTATTATGTACACAGTGTTCTGCCTACATGTATCCCCTGCAGGCCAGACAAGGGCACCAGATCTCATTACAGATGTTTGTGAGCCACCATGTGGTTGCTGGGAATTGAACTCAGGTCCTCTGGAAGAGCAGTCAGTGCTCTTAACACCTGAACCATCTCTCCAGCCCCAGAAGAGACATTTTTGAGGCATGGTGGTTCAAGTCTATAATTCTAGCACTTGAGAGGTTGAGGCAGGAGAATTGCCTTGAGTTTGAGACTAGCAGGGTTGTATAGTAAGTCCCACACCCATTTTTACTGTGGATCAGAACTCTATTTCATAAATAAATAAAGAAATTTTTAAAAAGAAGAGAATAAGGAGGAAGCAGAGATGTAGATCACAAACCAGCACGTGAGAAACGCCGAAGCCAAGCCTGGTGGTGTGCACACTTGTAACCTGAAACAGGACAGCTTGAGCTATACAACAATTGTCCCTTGTACGATTTTCAGCCATCCTGTTCTGACCCCGGCATCCTCTGACAATCCACCCCTCGACACACACACACTTCCCTCCAACCTTCCATAGCAGCGCTGCTTTTTTGCTATTGTTTTGACTTAGGTCTTTATTTTTCTAATGATTTATTCATTTGTATTTTTGTGTGCACTTGTGTTTCGCCTGCATGTATATCTGTGTGAAGGTGTCAGGTCCCCTGGAACTGGAGTTATAGACAGTTGTGTGCTGTGGGAATGTTCTGTATGGCAAATGTGTTGCTAATAAAACACTGATTGGCCAGTGGCTAAGACAGGAAGTATAGGCAGGACTAACAGAGAGAATTAAAAGAACAGGAAGGTGGAGGGAGTCTCGGCCAGCCACCGCCAGGACAAGCAGCATGTAAAGATGCCGGTAAGCCACGAGCCACGTGGCAAGGTATAGATTTATGGAAATGGATTAATTTAAGCTATAAGGACAGTTAGCAAGAAGCCTGCCATGGCCATAGAGTTTGTAAGCAATATAAGTCTCTGTGTTTACTTGGTTGGGTCTGAGCGGCTGTGGGACTGGCAAGCGAAAGAGATTTATCCTGACCGTGGGCCAGGCAGGAAAACTTAAGCTACAGTTGTGAGCTGCCATGTGGGTGCTGGGACTTGAACCTGGGTCCTCTGGAATAGCATCACTGCTTTTGACGATTGGGCCATCTCTCCAGCCCCTAGATTTGGGTTTTTTTTGGAAACAGAGTCTCTAGTAGTCTAGGCTAGTCTCAAACTTGCTTTGGAGCTGATGCTGGCCTTGAACTCATAATCTTTCCAATGTTTTGTTTGTTTGTTTATTGTTGTTATTGTTGTTGTTTGTTTTGTTCTCGTTTTTATTTTTTGAGTCAAAGATGCCAGTAAGCCACGAGCCATGTGGCAAGGTGTAGATTTATAGAAATGGATTAATTTAAGATATAAGGACAGTTAGCAAGAAGCCTGCCACGGCCATACAGTTTGTAAGCAATATAAGTCTCTGTGTTTACTTGGTTGGGTCTGAGCGGCTGTGGGACTGGCAGATGAAAGAGATTTAGCCTGACCGTGGGCCAGGCAGGAAAACTCTAGCAACACACATCTTTCAATGTTGGCATCACAGGTGTGTGCCACCCTGGCCAGCTCACCCTTTTCAATAACCGTTTAAACCTACACCATGTACTGAGCTCCCCCTGCAAATCCATTCTACACCAAACTCACTTTACCCAAAGTTCCACCTCATTGCTCCAGGTCTCGGACCACCCTCCCCACCCCACCCCCACCTCACCCAAGCCCCTCCTGTAAGGGAACCTGAATCTCATGGTTCCTCTGACACTCTCACCCCGACCACGAAGTCCCCTTTTTCTCCAACACTTGATCACTTAGTCCTTCAAGGAGAGGCTCAGGTTGGGTGTAATCTCTGTAAACGCTGGAGGATCATACATTTGGGGCCAGCCTGGGCTACAGTCTAAAACTGTCTCAAAAAGGATAAATAATCATAGAGCACACTCCTTTCACCCCAGCACTCTGGGAGGCGTGAGACTGATGCCTGAGTTCCAGGCCAACCTGAACCACATAGCGCATTCCGAGAAGGATGATGGAACCGGCCTTGGAATCCAAGTAGAGACCCCACCACACAGACCTGGAAAGACATTCTGAACACCCTCGCACCCCCATCCCCCTCCGCCCCCTAGCTCCTCGGGGCTGGGGGGGCGCGGGTGGTGGAATAGCCAGACTGATAACAATCTCTGGGCCAACTGACTCCAGACCCTCCCAGTCCTCTTTAATCCTCTAATCTCCCACTATCTAGTCTACACAGAGTATGGCTCTAGCCCTTAGTAGAGCGAGCCTGAGAATGCGGGACGGCCCCTGCCCACCCCACAGTCACCACTGAGCTTTCTCCTAGTTAAACCTGCAGTTCAGGTCCCTCCCCTTCTGCGGGACAAGGGAATGCAGGGCCTGGGGGAGGGAACCATTTCCTCCCCCCTTACCCCTCACCCCACCGCTCAACCTCCTCCTTTCTCCTCTTTGTTCTCAGCGCTTCTCGGCTGACCGCTCGCGCCCCTCCCTCTCCCCAGCCTGACTTCACAGCTACTCCATTCCCTTCCCTACCTTGCCCCCACCCACAGCCCAGAGGCCCAGCCCTAGGAGTCTTGGAGCGAAACTATTCCCCCACACCCCTCTCCCCAGCGCGCCTACTGTCTGGCTGAGTTTTAAGGCCGGATCGCAGAGGAATCCGGAAGTTCGGGGAAGGGGCAAGCTGGCACTGGACTCCTGAGGTCGGTATTTGCCCCGGTTCTGCAAGAGGTCAGGAATGCGACCATCTGCGTTAGCTAAGAGAGATAAGGAGACGTTGCAGCTCTCCAGTCCTAACGCAAACCACCCCGCCACAGAGGGGCCTGCGCGTCACGGGTGGGGCAAGATCAGAGCAGGATCTACCCAGGGGCTTAGGGAAGAATTCTAGGGTCTGCAAGTCACTGAAAGAAAAGTCCCACAGTGGTCCTACGTGACTCGTGACTTGAGGATTCCCTAGTAAGAGTTCCGCCCTATGCCCTCCTGAGTGAGGCCTTACTCTGCAATAAGTAATTCCTATTTGTTCAGGAATGAGCGTTGTGTGGTTAACATTCCCATGCGTTGCCTATCAGAAGAATAGACAGGCAGTTCTTTTTTTTTTTTTTTTTTTTCCCTCTCCATAGAAGCGGGGGAAAAAAAACTGAAGTTCAGTTAAGTAACTTTCTGAGGTCACCCAACCAGCAAAGTACCCAAGTTGGTTAAGTTAAAGCTTAAAAAAGAAAAAAAAACAAATGTTGTCCACGGAACATTTCATCGGTACACTTCATTGTATGGTCCCATAAATTAGGGTAATTGTGGAACTCAGTGGGAGAATTTGTAAAACTGAAAGCCCCTTTTACTGACTGGACTCTCCAGCAGCCAAGAAGCCTTCATGCAAAGCCAGCGAGCATTCGTTTGTATGTTAGTTTGCATCCCATTTGCCTGGCTGTCTCTGGCCACACCCAGCCTTCCCAGCCAGCTCCCATGGGGTCTCCAGGGTTTTCCCATTCCCGAAGGAGACAGGCTTGGAACAATCCGTTCACACCCCGCATCCGCCTGATCTGCTGACCGGGGCTCTTCCTAGGACCCCTTTGTCTCCCTGTTTTACTTTTCTATCTGCCCAGAGTCAGTTCAGCTGGTCGCTCGATAAGGATCAATAGGTCCACTCCAGAGCAAAGAGCATGGCCACATGTGTAACAAACACCAGGTCCTGCCGGAAAAACGGGCTCCCGGTGCTGGCTGACTGGAACCTCAGGGTTTCTCGTCTTCATTCAGCAGGAGTGGTCATGCAAGCTGGTGGGGTGTTGCACACATTTAGAGGGTTTCTCCAGGGAACAAGCTGGAAAGCCCAGAGCATTATGAAGACTGACCAGGAAGGAAAGAAGGCCCAAGGAGGAGGGGGAGGGGGCCGGTGCCAGTAGATGGCCGGAGTGGGGAGAATAGAGGGGCAGGCAATCTGGTGCAAACCCAGCCGGGTGATTCTAAGTATCTTGGCCTATCCTCTCAGACCCCACCCTATCCAGACACAGTATAATCTGCAGGAGGGACAGCGGTCTTTCCTCCACTGTTGCCATGGCTACTAGAAAAGGCCTGACACACAGTAGGTGTCCAGCAAACACTGGTTGAATTGAAAATGCTCTTGGCGGTGTACTCGGCTAGTAGAGCGCTTATGTCCAATATGAGGCCTTGGGTTTGATCCTCTGCACCCCATACACAGGGTGTAAGATCTCACCTCTGTGATCCCAGCACTTGAAAAGTAGGGAGAGGAGAATCAGGAGCTGAAGGCCAACCTTGGCCATCCTTGGCTACATAGAAGGTTCAAGACCAGCCTGAGCTACATGAGACCCTGTCTCCAAAAAAGAGGGGTGGGGAAGCAGGAAGAAATAAGAGTAAATAAAACGGTGTCCAGACACAGGGCAGGGCTGCTGCACACTCACAGAGGTCCCCCTCAAGCCCCCAAGGTGTTCAGAGACAGTCCAGGCACTGAGTGAGGAAATGTGAGAATATATATTTCCATATTTGAGAACATGTATTTCCATAGTTCCCTACGTGCATTTGGGAACATGGGACCAGAGTGTGAAAACCAAGAGATTTGCTCTCAGGATCCTATTTCTCTTCTTCTTCATTATTTATTTATTTATTTGTGTGCACTGGTGTTTTGCCTGCAAGCATGTCTTCTGTAGGAGGGTGTCAGGTACCCTGAAAACTGGAGTTACAGACAGTTGTGAGCCACCCTGTGGATGCTGGGTATTGAACCCGGGTCCTCTTAGAAGAGCAACCAGTGTTCTTAACCACTAAACCATCTCTCCAGCTCCTCTCTCTCTCTCTCTCTCTCTCTCTCTCTCTCTCTCTCTTTCTCTCTCTCTTCCTCTTCTTGAGCTCCCAGCTTTTCTTCCCCAGGACTCCTGGGGCTCCAAGACTGTTCCCCGACTTAAGCTAAGGACACTACAAAAGTCTTCGCCCTAGTGGACACCTCTTCTATCTGTGGGAAAGGTATTAAGAACTTCATTTCCTGCCCTAAAAGCAAGGGCTCACACCACCTGCCATCCCTGGTGCCTCTGACCAGGCACCCCCTTCCTGAGGCGGTGAGGGTGGCTGAGAGCGAGTGCAGAGGCCAAGAAGGGCTGCGACCAGGTAGGTAGGTCACGGGAGTCGCGCTCTTGGAGCCCGCGGCTCCGGTGGCAGGGCGGGGCCTCCAAGAGACGTTCCCACCTCCCCGCTTAGCTATATAACAGGTCGAGGGCCGCCACCCTCCACGGCCGTCCGAACTCCTGTCTCGGTCTCTCACTTCGCTCTCCTCTCCAGACAGCATGAGCTTCACCACCCGCTCCACCACCTTTTCCACCAACTACCGGTCCCAGGGCTCTGTGCGGACGCCCAGCCAGCGGGTCCGTCCTGCCAGCAGCGCGGCCAGCGTCTATGCAGGTGCTGGGGGCTCCGGTTCCCGGATCTCCGTGTCCCGCGCCACAAGCGTCTGGGGTGGCTCCATGGGGTCTGCAGGCCTGGTTGGAATGGGTGGCATCCAGACCGAGAAGGAGACCATGCAAGAGCTGAACGACCGCCTGGCCAGCTACCTGGACAGGGTGAAGAGCCTGGAGACTGAGAATAGGAGACTGGAGAGCAAAATCCGGGAACATCTGGAGAAGAAGGGGTCCCAGGGCGTCAGAGACTGGGGCCACTATTTCAAGATCATCGAGGACCTGAGGGCTCAGGTAAAGGAGCATGGAGGGAGGGGCCCTCGCTCCCAGGCATTCCGGTCATCCCGCCCACCCCCCAACCCCCAAACTTGAATAAGGTGTGGGTGGTTGACTCGTTCCGTTTTCCACATCCATCCCGTTTCCTCCCCTCTATGGGACGGAGTTAGGAATACTTTGGATTCTCACCCACAACCTAGGAATTCCAAGGGTAGTGGCTACACATGGGAGTTGGGTTTCCCCAAGGGGTGTAGTGGGAAGGGAACCAGATTGAGAGCCGCTCCAAAAAGGGTCATAAAGTGGACCTAGACACTGCTTTTTCAGTGGGGACGGTTACAGGGTTAAGCGGATGTAGCTAAGGCTGAGTCATCTAGAGGTAAACAGGAGCCTACCTGTGGGAGGGGCCAATCAAGGGAGTGGGGGGCCCAGAACAGGGAGTTAGCAGGTGCAGCGGGAGAAAATGCCGGGAGAGGATGGGGGAGAGAGCTTGTTAGAAGCGGCTCATTTGTAGGCAGGCCGGATAGGGCAGGCCCAGGCAGAGGGGCAAGGTGCCAGGATCTAAGAGTCCAGGAAGGGAGCCGAGGCACAGGTGGAACGGCAAGAAGGGAGCCCTAGCCTCTGGCAGTTCCGGGGACGAGGAGAGATTCACTGAAACAGAAGATGCGTCCTTTACACACGCACATTTGTCCTGGCCTCTCACGGCAACCCTCTGCTTTAATCCACCCAGATCTTTGCAAATTCTGTGGACAATGCCCGCATCGTCCTGCAGATCGACAATGCTCGTCTTGCTGCTGATGACTTCAGAGTCAAGTAAGTCTGGGGCTGCGGCTAGAGCTAAGAACGGTCTACTCCAGGGGCTGTGTTAGGATATGGTTTCCTTGTTCAGGGTAGGGTGCACTGAGTGGTCATTTCACTGTTCATTTGTGCGGCCGCCGGGTTTCAGCACACTGCTCCTCACAGCCAAGAACAGTGCTGAGGGAATGGTGCCTGGCTCAGGTGACTGGTTTGTGATGGGACAAGGCTAAACTAGGGATGTGGCACTGGTTGAGAAGCTTCTAGATGAGATGGGGCGCACTGATCACCTCCACTCCCCCAGGTATGAGACAGAACTGGCCATGCGCCAGTCTGTGGAGAACGACATCCACGGGCTCCGAAAGGTAGTGGATGACACCAACATCACCAGGCTGCAGCTGGAGACAGAAATTGAAGCCCTCAAGGAGGAACTGCTGTTCATGAAGAAGAATCACGAGGAGGCAAGTCGAGCTACTGGCCAGGCCTGGGAGCCGAGACTAGATGGGCCAGGCTGCCCCCAAAAGCAGCCTTGCAGGGAAATTTAGAACCACCAGCCTGGGTTGTTAGCCTGTTTTGATTAAGAGCAAACCCAGTGGGTCACGTGTGTTCTATGGCTCACCCCAAGTTAGCCCTTGTATCTTGACCTCGTAATAGTATAAGGCCTGGCTTGCTGCCCTACTACCACTTGAAAAGTTGAGGCAGGAGGATTGAGTTCAATGCCAGCCTGTCTCACTGAGTGAGAGGAGATGGAGACAAAGGTAGGGATTGCCAGTTTTGGGAGCTGGGGCTGATGGTGGAGCTGGTAGGGCTTCTGGAAGGTAAGGTTTGTGGGGCGGGGGGTAAATGAAGAGTGAAAATCACCTATGAGTGGCAGGTTCGGGCAGTGAAGGAGTGGCATTCCTGCCCATCTGGAGCAGAAGCCCAGATCAAGCCTTGCCAAGTGCAAGTCCAGGGTTTCCTCCGCTCTCGTCTCCCATTACGCTTATCATTGCCTTCCCGAAAAGACCGTCGGTGATGAATGGCTGGGTTGGAACTCTGACCCTACGTGCCCACTCTTAGGTGTCCCCACCCTTGTTTCTGCCTTCTTCAGGAAGTCAAAGGACTGGAAGCCCAGATTGCCAGTTCCGGATTGACCGTGGAAGTGGATGCCCCCAAATCTCAGGACCTCAGCAAGATCATGGCTGACATCCGGGCCCAGTATGAGGAGTTGGCTCAGAAGAATCGTGAGGAACTGGACAAGTACTGGTCCCAGCAGGTACGCAAGAGGAAAGGCTGGGTGCCAGGGTGGGAGGGGGAGGCTGCCAAGGAAGGCAGGTCTTGACTGACCCTCCCCACCCTGCAGATTGAGGAGAGCACCACGGTAGTCACCACCCAGTCTGCTGAAATCAGAGATGCCGAGACCACACTCACGGACCTGAGGCGCACCTTCCAGGCCTTGGAGATTGACCTGGAAGCCATGAAAAATCAGGTGAGAGTCCCCCAGTCACCTGCTGCAGTTCCTCTGGACCCAGACCTCTGACACGTGGCCTCAGCCCCGACTGTCTTGTCCCCAATCCTCCTCCCCACATAATCAAGAGATCCCTAAGCTGAATCACTTCTCTTGGTATTTCCCATTACACCCTCACTGGAACCTAGTATTTGATAGACAAGTGGTCCTCAACACCCTGTCAAAGAACGAAGGGCTGAGCAGGCTAGGACTTGGGACTCAGCCTCCCATCTTTCTGTGCCCTGCAGAAGATCAGCTTGGAGAACAGCCTTAGGGATGTGGAGGCCCGATACAGCATGCAGATGGAGCAGCTCAATGGGGTCCTTCTGCACCTGGAGTCAGAGCTGGCCCAAACCCGGGCAGAGGGGCAGCGCCAGACCCAGGAATATGAAGCCCTGCTGAACATCAAGGTCAAGCTTGAGGCTGAGATTGCCACCTACCGCCGCTTGCTGGAAGATGGGGAAGACTTCAGGTGAGTGGTATCCTCCTAACCACGCGAGTGAGGGTCTTTTCTCCACTTTGGGGACTTTGGGAAGTTCCAAGATGTTTGTTGGTGACCCCTGAGCAGTGGCTTCAAAACAGTGAGTCACAGGTTCTATCCCATGAGAAAAGAATGACTCAAGTATTGTCCCTAGCTGTACTTGGAATAAAAGTTCAGCCTTGAGTTTCCCTTTTCTGGAAGAAATGGCTGGGGAAAGTTTGGAGGTAAAGACAAGAGTCAGGGAAAGCTTGTTCTGAATTCCCACTCTCTACTCTGGGGCTGTTTATAACTATGGCTTGGTCATCTGTTACAGTCTTAACGATGCCCTGGACTCCAGTAACTCCTTGCAGACTGTCCAGAGGACAACCACCCGCAAGGTCGTGGATGGCAAAGTGGTGTCCGAGACCAACGACACCAGAGTTCTGAGGCACTGAGGCCGACAAGGAGGCGACCCCTGGGGACTAAGGGACCAATAAAAGTTGAGAAGTCTCTGGACATCACTTTGTGTCTTCCTTGGCAGTCTTCCTGCTTGTGCACATGGGTGTTCAGTCTAAAGTCCTATCCTGGGTCTGACAGAAGTCTCTTGACCCTAGGGGTTTCACATGGATTGGGCAGTGGGAGAGGAAGAGTCTGGGTTCATTGGTGCTTTGCCTGCATGTATGTCTGTGTGAAGGTGTCAGATCTTGGAGTTACAGACAGTTGAGCTGCCATGTGGATGCTGGGAATTGAACCCAGGTCCTCTGGAAGAGCCCCAAGTCTTGGGGCCCCAAGAGCCCCAAGCCCCACCTAAAAGCAGATGAAGTCGGAGATATGACTGTCCTAGGCACAGGTGAAAGTAGACTAAAACTGTGGAATCTCCCACTCCAGAGACCTGGTGAAGAAGCCAGGCATGGTGGTGTGCACATAAGACCATGATTTAGGTTCGAGGCCAGTCTGGGTTATATAGCAAGTTCCAGGGCAGCCTACATCACATGCCAATGTCCTGATAAAACAAAAAACAACAGCTGGGTGTGGTGGTGCACTTCTAAAATCCAGAGATCAGTAGTGTCAAGAGGACCAGGAATTTAAGCAAATCTGAAGCCAACCTTGGCTATTTGAGACTTTGACTCAAAAAGGGGGCTAGTGAGGAACTTGGTAAACCCAAGCATGGTGGGCGAGTGGTGGCTCAGGTTGGTAATGCCACTGCTCTGGAGGCTAAAGTAGGAAGATTACTCTGAGTTCAAGACCAGTCTGGTTACAAAGTAAGGCCTTGTCTCACTCACTTGAACAGCTGCCTACACTATAGTGTGGAGTACAAAGTTACCTAACCCAGATATTCAAGTGGAAATGTCTTGGTCCCTTGTAGCTTTGTTTTAGCAAAAGGCTGCAGTCCATGTCCATGTGTACTTTTACACTCCATGAGCATGTCTGTGGATTAAGTTAGCAAAAATGGCACCATATACACACACATATGAAGGGCTTCCCCCAGCTAGACCCTGTGCTAGGCTTCAGGATATACATAGTGCATGAAATACCTGTTAGTTTTCCCTCACAAAACTCACAGCTTGAGACCAAAGACACGGACATTTCTACTCGTTCTTTCAACAAGTGCCGAGCACCCATTACAGGCACCAACCGTTCTGCTTGGCGCCTGGGATACTGCAGACAGAACCCTTATTATCACTGTGGAAATTACATGAGGGTGATGGCAAAGAACAAAAGCCAATAAGGAAGATAAGAAGCCAAATTACACGGCACTTCAGAGGCGGTTGAGCCGGGCAGTGGTGGCGCACGCCTTTGATCCCAGCACGCGGGAGGCAAAGCCAGGCGGATCTCTGTGAGTTCGAGGCCAGCCTGGTCTGCAGAGCGAGATCCAGGACAGGCTCCAAAACTCCACAGAGAAACCCTGTCTCTAAATAGATAAAGAAATAAACAAACAAATGAATAAATAAAAAGATGCGCAGAGGCGGTTGAGCGTTACAGGCTGGAATGAAGCAGCCCCAGAGCCTTGGAAGTGGAGTGTCAGGAAAAAGGGAGAGCAGTGGTCACAACTGAAGGGAAACGCGTTTGCCTGAGAAGAGCAGTGTGTTCAGGGTGTCCTGAGTGGTAAAACCATTTGAGGCCTTTGCTTCTTGAAACCCAGAGGACAGCACTAGCTCAGAAAACCCCTGGCATGAGCCCCCAGGACAGGTACACACTAGTGCGGGCCCCGAGACCAGAAGAGTCAGGGGAGGATGTTCAGTGGACAGAGACAGGGCCGCCCTTGCCGAGCAAGGTCCGAGTTACACAAGACTAACTGGAAGTTTCTGTGGGAAGAGCCTCTGCCATCAGACTTCCAGAGAAAACATTCTACTTGACAGCAAGGAAAGATGACTCATAACTCTTTACACCTGCCTCCCTGAGTAAACACAGCAGTCAATCATTTGACCCAGGATCCCTTCCATTCCCCCCACCCCACCCCGGCCATTGCTTTGTCCTCCCACCCTGCAGGGGACAGAGCTGCAGGAGAGGTGGCTGAGTACACTCTCCGAGATTTGTGCGGGAAGAGCGGTTGAGGTGGTGTCCTCGCCCCTCCCTCTCTACTGTCCTCCACAGATGCAGCAGGTATGACATTGAATGTGTTTCCTCAAACCAGGGAGCCAACCTGCCAAAACTAAACAGAAAGTCCCTGGCAGAGCCTGAGTGGTGTTTGCAGCTGAATCCAGCTGATCCGAGAAACCCGAGACGAGGCACCTGATATGATTATCCCTCCCCACACAGACAGGGCTTCAGAGTTCCCAGGACTCTTACCATCTGATCCTCATTACAATCCTGTGAGGTATGCGAGGCAGCGGCTGCTATTGGCTCTGGATCAGAGTTTGGACACGGAAGTCCACAGACATCACGTGACCCATCAATTCCCTGCGTTTTCAGAGATAGGAACTCGAGGCAGGAGTGAAGTCACGTCTCCATGTTCTTTCTGGAGTTCGTCTAACTTGATGTTGGTTCTGTTTTTTTTGTTGGGTGGGTGGATTTTGATTGTGTGTGTGTGTGTGTGTGTGTGTGTGTGTGGTGGTAGTTTTGGCTTTACAATCTCTCTGTGTAACCTACCTGGCCCATGGATTTGCTGTGACCCTCCAGTTTCTGCTTCCTTCCTGCCGAGATTGTGTGCTGGGATGGTGTCACACACCACGGCCCCTGGATGATGTACCCTGACTTAATGGCAGGCTGACCAGGTTTAAGCAGAGAACCCTACAACACACTCCTGAGGCTTGAGTCCTCAGACTCGGAGATTCTAACTCAGCTGTTCAAGGGTGAGGCCCCAGGCCTCAAGGGAAATATTTGAAAATCTCCCTTGGTGATCCTAACAGGCAGCCCAGATTAAGAGGCAGGCCCATGTGGTCCCTAGGGTCTGCATCCTGGCATTCTTTCCTGCTGCAGGTCAAGCTGTGCCTCTTCTAATTAAAGGACACCCTGCTGCAGAAGCCCAAGGCCACTTGGCAATTCCCCTCATTCCCCAGCAGGGAAAGGCAACTGCCTGCGGGGCAGCCCATTTTGTCCCCGAGCGAAGGGGAAGATGACGGTGGAGTCACCTGTCCTAAACTGTACGTGTCCTATTCCACCCAGCCCAGGTAATAAACTAGCAAATAGTGCTGAAAACTACAAGCAGCATGTATCATATGATGTTCCTTGGGCCACAATAAAAACATAGTTAAATGAATCCATATGTATATGTAAAGATCTCCTGAAGGATACCCAAAGAAACTGGAATTAACAGTTGCATTTGAGGGGGGAATTGGTGTAGGGAATAATGGGGGGGGGCTTGTTTCCAAATCTGTGTCTGCCAACATCTTCCAAATCAGTTATTACTAATGCAAATTTTTTGTTTTGTTTTGTTTTGTTTTGTTTTTTGAGACAGGGTTTCTTTGTGTAACAGTCTTGGCTGTCCTGGAACTCATTTTGTAGACCAGGTTAGCCTTGAACTCACAGAGATCAGGCTGCCTCTGCCTTCTGAATGCTGGGATTAAAAGCATGCACTACCACACCTGACTTCTAATACAATTTTTTTTAAAAGATTGGGGGGGTGTAGAGTTTTCTGCATATATAATATTATATATAATACATATATAATTCATATAATATACACATACACATAAAGATACTAAGCTGGGTATAGTGGTGTTTTCCTTTAATTCCAGCACTTAAGAGACAGAAGCAAAGATCTCTGTGAGCTCCAGTCCATCCTGGTCTACATCATGAGACCCTGTCTCAAAACAAACACACAAACAAACAAAAGTACTGCTGGGCCTGGGGACTGCTACATGCTAGGTAAACAATATACCACTGAATTATATCACCAATTCTTTTTTTTTTTCAATTTTAATTTGAGCTGGGGTCTTGCTTAAGTTACTCAGGCCAGTCTTGAACTTACCCTGTAGCCCAGGCAAGCCTTGAATTCGTGGTCTTCCTGCCTTAGCCTCCCAAACAGCTCCCAAAGCCAGCCATGCTAAATTTTATAACCATATATATCTATATGTATAGCTATTACGGAGCTCACATCCTAGCAGATAGGGATACAATACAAGATAAAGGAGCCGGGCGGTGGTGGCGCACGCCTTTAATCCCAGCACTTGGAGGCAGAGGCAGGCAGATCTTGGTGAGTTCGAGGCCAGCCTGGTCTACAGAGTGAGATCCAGGAAAGGTGCAAAGTTACACAGAAACCCTGTCTCCAAAAACCAAAAAAAAAAAAAGATAAAGGAAATGAATAAATTGTATAGTATGTCAGAAAGATAAGTATTGTGGAGAGAAAGTGGAGCAAGACTGGGAAGTCAGGAACTGTGGGTGATATCAGTTTGCTGTCACTGTAAACATTTGCCCCAAAACCAGGTGTGATGGTGCCACACCTGTAACCCCAACACTCAGGAAGCAGAGTCAGGAGGATGGCTGCAAGTGTGAAAACCACCTGGAACACACAGTAAGTTCCAGGCCTGCCAGGGTTACATAGCAAGGATTGTTTCAAAAACATAAAAAGTGAACCACAGACAAACAAACTAAAAAACTTGCCATAAAAGTGGTGGCTTAAGTTGGGCAGTGGTGGCACACACCTTTGATCCGACCATTTGGGAGGCAGAGGCAGGTGGATCTCTGTGAGTTCGAGGTCAGCCTGGTCTACAGAGCGAGTTTCAGGACAGCCAATGCAACACACAGAGAAAAAAAAAATGGTGACTTAAACTAACACTTGATAGGTTTTAGGTGGTGCTGGGATTTAAACCAAGAGCCTTGTGCTTACTAGGTAAATGCTTTACCACTGATCTATACCCTAGTCCCCTAATCACAATATCTTTAAATCAGTCAGTCTCTCTCCCCGCCCTCTACCATCACATTTCCTTCCCTGCTTCCGCCTCCTGCCTCCTGCCTTCCTGTAAGTTTGTTGTTGTTGTTGTTTTTATTTTTATTTCATGTACATTGGTGTTTTGCCTGCATGTAGGTCTGTGTGAGGGTGCCGGATCCCCTGGAAATGGAGTTACAGACAGTTTTGAGCTGCCATGTGGGTGCTGGGACTTGAACCTGGGTCCTCTGGAAGAGCAAGCAGCCAGTGCTCTTAAGCACTGAGCCGTTTCTCCAGCTCGTTGTTTTTTGTTTTGGTATGTTGTACTTGGAAGAAAGACAGGGCCTCATAGTCTCTTATAGTTCAGGTTGGCCTCAGACTTACCATGCAGCCTTTGATGGTCCTGATCTCCTCCCTAATGTGGGGATGACAGGCGTACACTCCCTGAGCCAGACTTTGCATTGTATTTTTCTCTTCATCTGGCTGTTTATGTGTGTTCATACGCGTATATAGACTTGGGATTGAATCCAGGGCTTTGGGCATGCTCTGTAAGCATCCAGCCTGAGCTACGTTCCCCACAGCAGCAACAGCAAAAAAAAAAAAAAAAAA